>BKCP01009037.1:18861-39938 GCA_008636005.1 Striga asiatica | reverse complement strand
GCGGGAGTATGTATTGGATACATCTCCTCCTCCTCCACCGGAGGATCAGACTGCTGAAGAGTATGGAGCCTACTTGCGTCATGTTGATGACAATCTCCAAGCTCGGTGCTACATGTTAGCATCCATGTCTAATGAGCTACAGAGACAGAACGAGTTATTAGATAACGCTTCTGAAATTCTCCTTCAGCTACAAGAGTTGTATGGTGATAGGACGCGGCAGATTAGATATCAAACATCTAAAGAACTTTTCAGATGTCGTATGACCGAGGGCTCTTCAGTCCATGATCATGGGCTGAAGATGATCGTTCTTGTGGAAAAGCTCTCGTCCCTTGGAGTTATTATGGATAATGAACTCTATGTGGACCTCGTGCTGCAATCTCTGCCTCCTTCATTTGACAGCTTTGTCGTTAACTTTAACATGCATAATATGGAGACTTCTCTGCCAGAGTTAGTCAACATGTTAAAGACGGCTGAATCCACAATTAAAAAGGATAAGCCGGTGCTTCTCGTTGGATTCACTTCCAAAGCGAAGACTTTTCAGTCTAAGAAGAGGAAGGGGAAGGGAAAGGTTCCTAATAAACCCAACAAGAAGGCAAATAATGACAAAGGAAAGAACAAGGAAAAGGTTAAACCTCAGTCGAATCATGAATGTTATCATTGTGGTAAAACTGGGCACTGAAAGAGGAACTGCAAGGAGTATCTTGCAAGCCTGAAGAGTTCAGGTATTTATTTTGTTGAAGTTAACTTATCAGTTAATGATTCTTCTTGGGTATTGGATACCGGCTGTGGCTCACACATTTGCAATGATTTGCAAATTATGGCAAGAAGCAATAAGCTAGAAGGTGAAGAAACAATCCTAAGGATGGGCAATGGAGCAAGAGTTGCTGCCAAAGCTATTGGGACTGTTTATCTGGCTTTAAATAATGGTGTAAAAGTTTGTCTTTCAAATTGTTTGTATGTTCCTGATATTATAAGAAACATTATTTCTATTCCAATATTGGATAAGGAAGGTTTTAAGTTTGTCATTTTTTTTTATTTTTTTTTTTGGCCGAAACGATAGAGGATTTAAAAAAGAGCGCACAAATGTGCAAAGTTACAGCCACTAGCTGAATAATACAACCGACGACTGAGAAAACTGGAAGGACAGATCCGAAAACCGCCTAGATCCGAAAACTAGCAAAGCTAGAATACTCGGCAACACACTAAATACTAACACATTACAAAGCACTAAAAAAATAACACAAAGACCCCAACAGGGTAATACCTGAGTGTCTGGCCCCAACAGGGAAATCAAGTTGACACTCAGGTTCACAGAGGCCAACGGCCCAAACCAAAAACACTAAACAACAGCAAAATAACAAACTACTCAGAACAACTAACACGAACTACAAAAGTTTGTCATTGAAAATGGAAGATGTTCTATTTTCAAAGATACAACTTTTATATATTCAGGAAACTTGACAAATGGTTTATATACCATTACACCAGAAAGTCCTATCCTAACCATTCAACAAAATAAAAGGAAATTAGATAATCATAGTTCATTCACAATTTGGCATGCTAGATTAGGTCATATATCTGAAAAGAGGATTCACAAAATAGGACCAAAACTCGACCTTAGGGGAGAGGAAAGGTTGCCTACATGTGAATCATGTCTTAAAGGTAAAATGACAAAATCACCATTTGTTGGACAAGTGGAGCGAGCTAAAGGTCTGTTGGATTTGATTCATACATATGTTTGTGGACCACTAAATGTTAGTGCTAAGGGGAACTACCACTACTTCATAACTTTTACTGATGATTATTCACGGTATGGTTATGTATACCTATTAAGGTATAAATCTGAAGTATTTGAAAAGTTCAAAGAATTCAGAACTGAAGTGGAGAAACAAATTGGTCGTAGTATTAAAGTTCTTCGATCGGATCGAGGAGGTGAATATTTGACCAATGAGTTTCTTGATTATTTACGAGATAATGGGATTATTTCACAGTGGACGCCTCCTGGAACTCCACAACTCAATGGAGTTTCCGAAAGAAGGAACTGAACATTGTTGGACATGGTTCGATCAATGATGAGTTCCACTGATCTACCTCTTTCATTTTGGGGCTATGCCTTAGAAACAGCGACGTATATTTTGAATAGAGTGCCAAGTAAAGCTGTACCCAGCACACCTTATGAGATATGGTGTGGTAAATCACCCTCGTACAAGTATTTATGAGTATGGGGTTGTAATGCTTATGTAAAGCAGTTAGTGGGAGGTAAGTTGGATATGAGATCCATCTTATGTAAATTTGTGGGGTATCCTAGAGAGTCTGTTGGATACTATTTCTATGACCCCTCTGAACAAAAGGTGTTTGTTTCGAGGAATGCTGTATTCTTGGAGGAAGAGTTTCTCTCAAAGAATAGTGGAGTCATAGAACTTAACGAAGAACCACAAGAAATTCCACAAAGTACCACAAATAACATACCAGTAGAGACTGGACCATCTGAAACACAACCTCTTTCTAGGGCGCCTGAGAGGCTGTACCTATTGTTAGAACAATGAAGAGGGACTCCTTTTGGATAATGATCCAATAAGCTATGATGACGCAATGTCGGACATTGACTCAGATAAATGGCGAGAAGCTATGCAAACCGAAATAGACTCCATGTATTCAAACCAAGTATGGACTTTGGTTGACCCACCTCAAGGTATAGTACCTATCGGTTGTAAATGGGTTTACAAGCGAAAACGTGGTGTGGATGGAGAAGTTAATACTTTTAAAGCAAGACTGGTTGCTAAAGGTTATACTCAGAAGCAAGGTGTTGACTATGAGGAAACTTTTTCACCAATAGCAATGCTAAAATCTATTCGGATATTGCTTGCCATAGCTGCGTATTATGACTATGAGATATGGCAAATGGATGTGAAAACTGCCTTTCTTAATGGAAACATTAAGGAAGACATTTTTATGAAACAACCGCAGGGTTTCATATCCAGTGGGAGCGAACAAATGGTTTGTAAACTCCAAAGGTCCATTTATGGACTTAAACAAGCTTCAAGGAGTTGGAACATCCGGTTTGATGAAACGATCAAAACGTTTGATTTTCATAAGAACCCGGATGAACCATGTGTTTATAAGAAGGTAAATGGGAATGCAGTTGCTTTTGTTGTTCTCTATGTTGATGACATCCTACTCATTGGGAATGATATAGGAATGTTGCAGTCAACTAGGACATGGTTGTCTAAACAATTTTCCATGAAAGACTTGGGAGAAACATCCTTTATCCTAGGGATAAAAATCTATAGGGATAGATTTAAACGAATGATCGGACTATCCCAGTCAATGTACATAAATAAGGTGCTACAACGGTTTAGCATGGAAGAATCCAAACGAGGATATATTCCAATGAGTCATGGGATTTCTCTTTCTAAGACGATGTCTCCAAAGACACCTGAAGAGAGAGAAAAGATGTCTCATATACCTTATGCATCTGCTATTGGTAGCATTATGTATGCGATGTTATGTACGAGACCTGATGTTGCTCATGCACTTAGTGTAACGAGTAGATATCAGTCTAATCCAGGTGAAGGTCACTGGACTGCCGTTAAGAATATTCTTAAGTACTTGAGAAGGACTAAGGATATTTTTTTGATATACGGTAATGGAGAATTGAAACTGGAAGGCTATACTGATTCCGGTTTTCAGTCCGATAAAGATGACTATAAATCCATGTCAGGATATTTATTTACTCTGAATGGAGCAGCAGTCAGTTGGAAAAGTTCCAAACAGGAAACGATTGCTGACTCTACGACAGAGGCTGAATATATTGCTGCATCTGATGCTGCAAAAGAAGCTGTTTGGATAAGGAACTTCATCCAAGGGTTGGGTGTAGTACAATCCGTTGTTGATCCAATAACGATATATTGTGATAACAATGGGGCTATTGTGCAAGCAAAAGAGCCAAGATCTCATCAAAGATCCAAACACATTATGAGACGATACCAGTTGATTAGAGAAATCATTGGTAGAGGCGACGTCGTGATGGAGCGAGTCGACTCAGCAGAAAATATAGCAGACCCCTTGACTAAGTCCTTATCACAGAAAGTATTCGAGGGACATCTTGAGAAGATGGGCCTAAGATACATGAACAATTGAAACTAGGGCAAGTGGGAGATTGTTAGAGTAGGATACCCGGCGTTCCAATCAGATTGGGCGTATTCTACTTGTAAATACAATCTATTGGAATTATTAATTAAAAGGCATTACTTTATTTTAAGAGTAAGCATTTATCCTATATTTGCACTTAAGATAAAATCCCTAGATCACATATAGCTATAAGGTATGGTTGCGCATAGAGATGGTGATCATGGAAAATACCTTGAAAGCTGTGATCTTAAATACAGTTCCAAGTCGTTGGATGTTTCGAGATGGGATATCGAATAAATCCGGAAAAGACTTGAACATATGATGTATACTTGTTGGACAAGAATGTTGCATTCCATCAACATTAGCGTGGGACGCAAATACATATATCTGGGTGCTTGTCAGAGAACAAGTTCACTGAACATGACCGTATGAAAATTCTTAATGAAAGTTTATCATGTCGAATAAGAATTTTCATGTTACAATAGTACATGACTAATTCTTAGACTTGAGGCACGATGGTAACTTTGTGCATATTATATTTTACTTTGATTTATCCTTTTGGATGCTAGCACAATCGTATAAAGGGATATTTTGGGTATTATATTAATATGTATGGAAGTTTGTCAGTGGCCAACAAAGGATTCGACACGTATGAAGATACGTGAATTTCCTATGTGTTTCATAGTTAGTAATTTAAAGTCCTTGGCCAAGGCGGGATGAATAGAGATTCATAAACGAATTACTAAACTTGAAATGGAATCATAGTTATTAAATCAATTTGGGTTTCGACAAAATCATACCCAAGATTTAATCGGGAAATTGGATGTCGAAAGGATTTTACATGTATGGACTTGTAATCGAAATAGGTTAAATTAGATAATATTGGGAGAAAAATAATATAATAGATTTTCAGATTTATTATTTTATTATTTTATCTTTAAATATGATTTAAAGATTAAAAATAATAAAAGGATTATAATAATTAGTGGTTAAAGGAGGTTGAGAACCACTCCACATTGTTTATTATATAAAAGTCAATAGTTAGTAATCATATTTAAATAAAATCTGATTTTATTTAAATATTACTAAATATTGATTATTTTATACTAAAAAGTTTAGTATAAATATGTGTAAAGAGTTTGCACAAAAATGCTAAGTTTTTCTAAGTGTTCTAAGCTTAAGACTTGAGTTTCTCCAAAGAGTTGGAAAAGAAGAAAAGTTCTTCAAATATATTTAAGAAAGAGTTCTTAAATTTTTCTCCCAAAAATATTATCCAATTTAATATTCCTATACAAAACCGATACTTTTCTACTAGCGAAAAAAGAGGCTATCGGAACCGGAATTTGAAAGGTGGATACATTTAGAGGGAAGGCACATGAATTCCTAAGCGAGTAATCATCACGAAGGGTCGTTACCAAACCGGGAATTGATTCCCTCATCCATCATCGTTTTTTAAGGAGTTCGAGAACTTTAGGTAAATATTGTATTTACTTTCAAACAAATCAAAATTTGTATTATTACATGTTTTTAAAGATGACGATCTGTTAATTCTCCATATGTATGTACGAGTTATGTATTTAAATGTTAAATACATGTTTTTGAAAAATTTTAAATTCCGCTGCGTATAGCTCGTACGGTACAGGCGAACCCAACACCTTTCACCTTATGCCTCTGTATAAATACCGTACTTAGCAAATTTTACGACTTTTCTCACTTTTGCAAATCTCGAACTCCCTTCTGCCCTAATTTCTCCATCTGCAAATCGTGCTTTCTCGCTCTCGGCGCCTTCATCAAACATTCTCCGGCCACCGCTTTCTACTGTGACCATGAGTAAGTTTTCTGCGCTTTATTTTTGCATTTGCTTGCCTTTATTTTGTCATTTTTTGGTTTTTTCTGTTGATTTTTCTTTTTTCCAAAACCTCCTCAATTCGCCTGTGAAGAAAGACCCTTTTTCACCATCCAAAACCCTAACTTCTACTCTTTTCCTCTCGATTCTCCTTTCTTCTACTTTTCAGATTCCGTCTATTCTAAAGCTCAAAGCCATCACTCCGGTGATGATGCGACCACCACGTCGCCATTCCCTACTCGCCGGCCTATTCTTCACTCTCTTTCTCGCTCAGTGGAGGAGATTTACGATCCCGTTCCTCTCAACTTTTTACGCCCCTCTGATTACTCAACACCCTCTCCTCCTCGCCAACCTAATCGTCTGATTGGTGAATCAGACGAGGATGCCCTCGACCACATCTCCTTCAATCGCTGTCGATCGGCGTTTGGGGATTCTAACGCCGCTGAAGAGGCTCTCGATGCTGCTGAGGCCGCTGCTGAGAAGGATGAAGATGATGCTCCCCTTTCTCACCATTCTGTTTTTTCTAGAGTCACTTCTTCCAATAATCCCAAGAAGGGCGCTCAAAAATCCTCGACTGCCGCTTTACCTCTTGCATCCCCATCTGTCCTTGTCGCTACCTCTCTTAAGGCTGCCCAAAAGAAGGGTAAGTCGATCAAAGTTTCTTCTTCTTCTTCTAAGAAGACTTCCTCTTTCTCTCGCTCTCTTATAGTTGGTTGGCTGGATGCCGATGAAGTTGGCTATCCCGCCAACTGGGCTTTCGTATCTCCAGGCCCTCGGGATACCTATGATAACCCTCCCCAGAACTGCTACACTTTCTTTGAAATTCCATTTAAACTTGGCGTCCGTTTTCCCTTAAGCCAGGACTTGCTCGATCTTTGTAAATGGTTCGATCTTCCCTTGAACCAACTCCCCCCTAATGCCATCCATTTTATCACCGTCTTTATCATTCTCTGCCACATTCGTCTAGGTCCGCAACGACGTCCATTTTATTTCAGACACTCCGTCAAACATCCGCAAGTGGAAAGACAAATTTGCTTTTGTCGAGCCCAAACCCGCTTTCCCTTGGGTGCCATCGCCGTGGCTTAAAGAAATCCCACGTGAGTATTCAACACCGTCAACAAACGCGCTCTTCGACCAACGGATTGCAGTATGGAATAGCAAACCCGTTGCGTCAAAGACCTTGCTTGAGGATGAGGACCTCCTACATTTCTGTGGACTTCTTACCCACAAATCTTGTTATCTCCCGAGCAAGAAAACTTTCGATCTCATCCAGATCGAAGGCGACCCAGGTATGTATTGTTACGGAATAGGCTCAAGCATCATCATGTTTGTTTCACATATTGTTTATCTGTTGTGGCTTTAACTTGTTCGTAATTTCTTGTAGAGATGCCCACAATCTATGTGCCCAGGAGGAAAGTTCCGTTGAAAAAGAAGCAGGCCATCGAGGGGTCGAGCTCGAAGCCTACTGACTCGACCACCTCCCAGTCCGCCCGCTTGACCTCACCGCCCCCTAAGCTAATCGTCGAGAAAGCACCCTCGACGGACCTTAATGTCGACCAGCCACCCGAGCGACCCGAACAACCTGAGCAACTCGAGCAGCTCGAGCAACCGGAATCTTCTCCACCGCTATCTCCTCCTCGTGAGTCTACCACCCCAGTCATCCACATTCCTTCTTCTCCCGAGGAGACTTTGCTCAAGGAGAATCGCCTCAAACGTCCCCCCGTTGAGGGGAATGAAAACGCCGGCAAACGCCGTCGTCTTGAGGAGACCGCACTCTCGATCACTACACTTGACGGCACGGGGTTTTCACATTTCCTCAGGGATGTCCTTCCTCCTGTTGACCGTCCTACTGACCGTTATAATGACGGTCATACCCTTCGTGACCGGGGCAATCGGATTGCCCGATGGCTGGCTCAGGTAACCTACTATAATTTGATGTTTATCTATTTTACTCCACTTCCTCTCATTGTTAGTGCCCTAACACTTTCTTTTATGTGCTCTTATAGGGAATGGTCGAGCTCGCACCATTGATCGAGCAAACTTTAGCCAGTTCGAGTCGTTCCATCCCGGCGATCAAACGAGGCACTCTTCTGCTCGGTGATCAGTTGGACGAGCTTGTCATCAAGAGTAACGCGCTCCAATAGAAACTGAAGGAATCGGCCGCCAAGAACAAGGCCCTTACCTCTGAGAAAGAAACAATCGAGGGCGCCCTTAAATCTTTCGAGGAGGCGCTCGCGGCTGAGCAGCGGAGAAGGAGGCCTTGAAAGCTGCCCTGGAGGCTGAGGGGGCTAAGCAGAAGGCTCTTGAGATTGCGCTCAAGGAGGAGAAGACTGCTCGAGCGCGTGAGAACATCGCTTTCGAGCAGATGGCTAAGCCCTTAATCAATGAGGCTACCCTCCGGGCGCGGAGGATGGTCTTCCACACGACTGGTCAACGCTTCCTGCAGAGCTACCGCGAACAAGTGGTGGCTTCCTTTAAGCAGTCCCCACAATATCTGAAGGACGTGCAGGATTATGGCACCCACTGCTTTGGGGCCATCATGCAACAGGCAGGGGTCCAGATAGCCGAGGACGATTTTGAGGAGTTCAAGGAAACCATCTGGGATGCTATGCCCAAGGCCCCAATCGGCTATTAAAGTGCCTTCGATCTACCCGACGACCACGATTGGTGGTCAGGCCTTCTCGAGCTTGTCGTGAATCAAGACGACCTGCTGAGGCGTACCTTCAAGCTACCTGACGGATATATTCCCCCACTAGCTCGTCGGAAACCGTCATCCGATGGGATGGGGTCGACTTCTGGCTCGAGCCAGCCAATCGAGCCCGTGCAGCAACAGCTCGAGCAAACTCTGAGTGATAGCGGTGCCCATGTTGAACAATCTGTCCAGGATCCTGCTAACGCCCCCTCTTGAAATTGTTGTAATTTGAATTCTCGCTGATCTCTGTGTACTTTTCTTTTGAGTGAATGTTATTATTGTTGAATGAATGTTGTTCCTATTGAAGCATGCGCAATTTCCTTGTCATTTCCCGTCAATGCGTTTGTTAGCATGTTTGCTTATGTCTTCGATAAGCTTGTGCTGTCACGAAATGTCGATGTCGTGTAAATCAACTAAAGTCACTCCACTTATCTTCTTGACTAATCATGATAAATTAATCGATCATAATGAATTGAATGCCATAGGACACATGTCCATCCTCAAAAGGGGTGGTCGTTACACGCGACCATCCAGCCTCTCGGCCTGAAACATGATGGATTTTTTTGTCTTCAAGCACATGTTCACCCTCAAAGGGGTGGTCGTTACATGCGACCATCCAGCCTCTCGGCCTTAAACATGATGGATTTTTTGTCTTCGAGCACATGTCCACCCTCAAAGGGGTGGTCGTTACATGCGACCATCCAGCCTCTCGGCCTTAATCATGATGGATTTTTTGTCTTCGAGCACATTTCCACCCTCAAAGGGGTGGTCATTACATGCGACCATCCAGCCTCTCGGCCTTAATCATAATGGATTTTTTGTCTTCGAGCACATGTCCACCCTCAAAGGGGTGGTCGTTACATGCGACCATCCAGCCTCTCGGCCTTAAACATGATGGATTTTTTTGTCTTCGAGCACATGTCCGCCCTCAAAGGGGTGGTCCTTACATGCGACCATCCAGCCTCTCGGCTTTAATCGTGATGGATTTTTTGTCTTCGACCACATGTCCACCCTCAAAGGGGTGGTTGTTACATGCGATCATCCAGCCTCTCGGCTTTAATCATGATGAATTTTTTCCTCGACCAGTTAGTCATTATAAGACACCGCATATGCAAAATAGAATAAAGTAACAATTAGGCAAGGTATTAAAAATTGCAACTGAAATTTCATTGATCATAAACTAGGCATTCGATTACATCGTTTTTGTGAAACATTTCTAGCAAAAGGGGAGGGGGAACGGGAGGAATTAAAGAAAAAATTAAACATATTATTTCTTCAAGTTAGCCACGTTTCATGACCTGGGGAGTGATCTTCCTTCGGCGTCTTTGAGTGATTATGCTCCTCCCGCATGAACCTTCTCGACCAAGTATGGCCCTTCCCAGTTGGGCTCGAGCTTGCCCACATGCTTGAGCACGTCTACTGTAGCGCCCCGTTCGTTTATGGAATATTTGGGATTTTTATTTAATATTATTTTCATTATTATTATTATTTTTATTATTGTTATTAATATTTTATTTAAATGCCTAATTGTCTATTAAATGCTAAAATGTGTATTATTATTTAATTAATAATGTGTGAAATATATTTTATTATAATAGCCGAGTTTTATCTTATTTTAAATTATTGTGCGAAACGAGCCAATTTTTATTTTGGCTAAGTCGATCGAAAACCGAGAATAATCGAGCCCGAGAGAAACGTATGCTTTGAACCGAACTTGTCTAGCCCAAACCCATGACCCGAAACCCGCCAAACCAGGCCCAGCCGGACAGATCTTTTCTCCCTTTTGTTTCACGCGTGGTAAAATCTTGGGAAGCCAGATAAAATTTTTGACCTAGCGTCTCTCTCGCAACAGATACACGCCGCAACCATAAATCTCCTCTCCCTCTCCAATCTTATTTTTTTTCACTCCCTCACGTCGTCTCCCTCACAAATCCGTCGCCCTCGTTTGTATTCTCTTCCCTCTCGCTCAAAATCCGGACACCTTCATCTCTCTCTCTTAAACTCGCCGCTGCCATCACCATCCTCGCTAAGGAGCAGCATCCCGTCGCACAAGGAGAAAGGAAGAGACCTGCTCGTTTTTCGGCGCACCCTCTCTGCTCCTCGCGGTGCATCACCGCCCAGCACCTCCGTCGCGAAGGTCCCGCGCATCCACGCGCAGCGAACTCCGACGACCCCTGTTTCGCATTTTTCCGGCGAGTCTGACTCTCCCACGAGCAAGTCCACGAACATCCAATGTCGAACCTTCACAGTCCGCGAACCTCGGCGACGAGACCACCTCTGGCCGTGATCCTTTCGGCGACCAGCAACCTCCTAAGCGCTGTTCGAGATTTTTCCAGCGTCCCTCCATTTGAGCAGCACCTCGTTGAGCGGCCCTTCATGTCGGAGCATCTCAGCGGCAACCTTGGACGTCCGAGCAGCACCTCTGTCCACGCCCCCGAGCCGCTGACCTCCTCCGCGAGTCGAGCGAAGCCGGCGAGCTTTAGCCCGCGAGCTCGCCATTCTCTTTCGTTCCGTTTTCTGAGTTTCCCGAGAACGGTACTTAGTCGATCCCATCTCGTTTAACTCGTATATATGTTGTTTTCGTATTATGTTGATTCACAAGATGTGTTTCTTTGTGTTATAATGTATTCGATATGAGATTATGTGAAATTGTGATTTTATGTGTCGTTTAAGTGTTCGGGGATCTCTTCAATATGAGAAATTGAACGAGACCTCGAAACTCGTGTAAGTCGGTGGATAATGGAACAATGTCGAGTCCTTGGCCTTATGAGAAGACCTCGGACGAGAAATTTCATAATTTGAATGATGTGTTAAGTTGTCGATTCCGATACTCGCTGAATTAGTGTTTGAATTTTTAAATATCGTACACTGCTCGGAATGACTTGAAACTTTGAGGAATATGTTTTCTGTTAGTTTCCAGCCTCGTGTAAAAATTTCGTAATTTTTAGAGGCCTGTAGCTATTTTTGATAAATAGAGTGAATTCTGATCAGAATATTGTTTAATGCTTAATAAATTGGTTCTTGATTCAAATTAGTTGAAATTTTAGTATGTTGTGTCTTTGATGTATTTATATGCTGTGTTAAATTCGTAGAATTTTTTGATTTAATTTAAGATGGTTAATAATTTAACTAGTGTTTATGCTGAAAGTTGTATGAATTACTAAAAATCGGTTATCTGTTGGAAAATTCTAAAACTTAGTTGGGATGCTTATTTTATGTGTATATTGATGGTGTTAAAAGATGGGAATTTTTGGAGTCCAATTTCATTCGGTTTTGATTTGAATTCAACAACTGCTGAATCTTGTGTGAATTTTTAAAAATAGCACAGTTAATGTCCAGGGCTGAGATTTTTACATGTTGTTTATATCATGCTGTAGGTTGTGAGGTTAAATTTTCAAGTCATAATTCATTCATTAGGTTCAGATATAAATCCATGTGCGTTTTTACTCATTTCTTGTAGGAATTTTATAAATTTATGTGCTTTGAGTTTGAAGCTGAATTTTGGTGGTTTCACTACTTACTGGGAGATGTAAGTTTGGCTAAAATTTCAAGGCATAAGTTGTAGGTCAGTCTGGTCATGAATTTCATGTGATTAATAGCTAGAAATTTCTAAACTAAGATTTTGAAGTTGAATCTGTGATTTACATGCTTTTCGTTTTGTTGTGAGTTTGACTTGGTCTATCATTAGATGGAATTATTTGATCTCTCATATGTTTGTTGGTCGAGTTTAGTATCGAGTCTTAGTGTTCCAACGTCCACTGGACTTCACGAACTATTTAGTCGAAACAAGTTTGACTAGGTCTGTTTTGTGTTTTCCGTTTAAGGTCAAGATAGATGTTGATTGTAGCATCTTGACTCAATGTAGGTAATTGAGGAGTCGAGCCTCGACCTACACCCATTGCTTGTCCAGTTTTCAACTCGGAAATCCAGGTGGGTTGTTATTCTAAAATTAACTGTGCATATGTACTTGGTTTTATTGAATGTGTTAAATCAGTGTGATCTATGTATGCATGTGAACATGTAGCCTATCGACAGCCATCGGTACGGTTGTCCCCGTAGATACGGTTACCTTTATGAGGTAAATCTCCTTAAGTCCTTAGATAAGGTCGTGTCCTTACGTGGCACGCACTCCCGTATTATAGATATGGTACGGCTAAGCGTAGATGTGCACATGAGTGAGCCATAGCGATGGCAAAGGTCATAGACATGACTAGAGATGAGACATTATTTATTAGTGTTTATGTTCATGCTGCGACCGTACCATATTAACATATTCTGAGTTATTCATATCCATAGTGTGAGTACGATAGTTAACTGTACTCACTCCCACCTGCTCTTCATGGATGCAGGTTAAGCAGTTGGCGGGTGACGAGACAAGACGGGTGGCGGTTATGTCATTTATTATTGCTTTGTTAATTTTGCTTCCGCTTAGTTCATGAACTCATGTTGAAAATTTGGATATTTGATTATGTCGTTTTGACCTTAGGAATTATGAATTATCCTTTTATGATTTGGAACTTAATGAATGCTAGTGAGGTTTATGATTTAATATTCGAGCATGCTGTCTTTGCTTAATGTGTCTGTATTGTCGGATAAAAGCTTTTGGTAAATTAAGTAGCTCCCACTAAGTTTTTATTTAATTGAGATTTGATAAAAATTCATAGTGATTTTTATTAAATTAATTCGATAAATCTTTCAAAATAAAGTGGGGCGTTACATCTACCCTTTTCCAGACTAGGTCACCCACCTGGAATCTTCTGACTTTCACCTTTCTGTCATGGGTTGCTCGCATTCTTTGCTTGTACGCCTCGACAGCGTTCTCGAAGTTCTTCAATTGTGTCGAGGGCCGCCTTCATCAAGTTCTGATTTTGCTCTGGATCATATGAGCTCGATCTTTGTGACTGGACCTCGATCTCTATCGAAAATAGTGCCTCCATGCCATAGACGAGACTAAATGGTGTTTCTCCCGTGGTCGACCTTGGGGTTGTTCGATACGCCCAAAGTACTGAAGTGAGATCATCAACCCATGCACCCTACGCTTTCTCCAGTCTCGTTTTCAGGCCATTCAGTATGATTCTGTTGGTCACCTCGACTTGTCCGTTGGCTTGTGGATGAGTGACTGATGCGAAATGTTGCTCGATCTTCATGTCTTCGCACCATGCTCGAATCCGCTTGCCATTGAATTGTGTCCCATTGTCGGACACCAACACCTTAGGGACACCAAACCTGCAGCAAATACTGTTATATAAAAATTGTATGACTTTCTCCTCCGTGATTTTTGCCAACGGTTCGGCCTCCACCCATTTCGTAAAATAATCCACTGCTACGATCAAAAATTTCCTTTGCCCCGTTCTCTGCGGCATCGGCCCCACCAGACGACACCCCACTGCGTAAATGGGATAGGGGCACTCATCGTATTCATCGTCTCGGCCGGCTGATGGATAAGTGGACCATGTTTCTAGCATTGCAAACATTTCCTCACCATCATTTTCGTATCCTCTCTCATAGTTGGCCAGAAATATCCGGCCCTCAGAATTTTTGCCACCAAGGAACCCGCCTTGCTGTGATCGCTACAACATCCCTCGTGCGTCTCCCTCAACACGTATCGACCTTCCTCTCGCGTAACACACCTTAAATGAGGTCCAATGTACGACCGCTTTTACAATACCCCTTCATGCTCGAAGAACCTCCGCAACACCTTTGCTCCTCCTTCGTTCAACTCCTTCAATATCGAGGCTCTCCAGTCATCGACCTCCTCTATTTCGGCCACCTCACACTCGACCACACTCTTCTCCATGTGCAGCAAAGTCACACTTCTGCACTTACAGTCGACCAGATTCTGCGCAATTTTGGATAGCATATCTGCTCGACCATTCTCTCCCCGAAATATCTGCACCAGCTCGATCGAGCTGAACTCCTCTCGCAACCTTTTCATTTCCTCCACATACTTCTGCATCCTTTCCTCCTTCACCTCAAAATCCTTCTGGAACTAGCCCACCACCAGTTGGGAATCGGAATGCACCTGAATCCTTCGAGCTCCTCCGGCCATAGCCAACTGCATTCCCTTAATGACCGCCTCATACTCCACCTCATTGTTTGACACCCGATACCCTACTTTAACCGAAAACTCCAAATTGTCTCCTTTGGGCGAAATTAACATGATGCCCAAGCTTCCACCAACTCTTGACACTGAGCCATCCACAAACATTTGCCATACACCTCTACAGCACCTTAATCGCCCAACGCCTGTGCCTTAATCGCCCTCCTAGGCTCATATGCTATCATGTACTCACTCAGCTCGACCGCCCATTTCACTAGTCGACCTGATACAGAAGGTCGACCTAAAGTTTCTCCCAGCGGCATATTCGTTCTCATCTTCACCCTATGGCCCAGAAAATACGGCTGCAATTTTCTCACCGTCACCACCATTGCTAAGGCACACTTCTCGATCTCCAAATATCTCCTTTCTGCTCCTTGCATCACCCTACTCATATAATAGATCGAAAATTGCACTGTACCCTCTTCTCTCAACAACACCGAACTCACCGCCGTTTCTCCAATCAAGATATATAGCACAAGGTCCTCTCCATGAACTGGTTTAGTCAACAAGAGCAGGTCGGCTAACACCTTTTGCAACTCCTCGAATGACCTATGTGCTTCCTCCGTCCACTAGAATTTCGAGCTCTTCCGCAGCGTTCGAAATAGGGGACCGCTCTTCTCTGCTTCCTTCGATATGAACCGGCTTAAACTCGCAATCCGACCTGTCAAGATCTGCACCTCCTTCACCTTCGTGGGCGGTTTCATCTGGATCACTGCCCTTACCTTTCATGGATTCATCTCGATCCCCCTCTTCGTCACCATATAACCCAGAAATTTTCCCGACTTCACTCCGAATGTTTAATAGCCCAGTTCTGTATTAATAAAATGACAGTTTTTAGTTCCTTAGCAATGTCAGTTGGAACTATTTCTTTTATTAATAACCCAGAAATGACAGTTGAACTATTTCTTTTATTAATACTGCTCGTCTTGAGTTCCGAGCCCAGTTATCACCTATTCAATCTTAGTTATTAATTCCAGTCCATTTATTTTAGTAATGGATTTTTTTCAGTCGGAATTAATTATTTCAGTTGACGAATAATCGAAACCGAGTTTGTTTCGATAAATCGTCCAAGTCTAACCGTGTCCGGAACCAAGTCGTTCGATCACGAGTATCGCGCCTAGTTCTCGCCTAGCAAATTCTCGAGCCCTAGTAGTCTCGAGTCT
Organism: Striga asiatica; assembly: GCA_008636005.1. Taxonomy (NCBI): domain Eukaryota; kingdom Viridiplantae; phylum Streptophyta; class Magnoliopsida; order Lamiales; family Orobanchaceae; genus Striga; species Striga asiatica. The sequence goes on along the minus strand of BKCP01009037.1, from coordinate 24,006 downwards.
TGTTCGAGCCCTAGCCATGCTCTTAGCCTTACTTAGAATATTTCTATGTATGAGATCATGTTTGTCAAGCCTTGGATATTATTCCCTTGGTCTAGTATACCGCACCTAGTTCGTGCGTGGCCCCGAGATCACTCGCGCCTAGGGTTCGCGAGTTCGGGCCAAAGCCGTGCCGAGTCCGCACCAAGTCATGACCAAGTATTAAGGGTATTTTTCCTAGGTCTGGTGGCACCTTAGTGTGGCCATTTTTCAGCCATAGGCAAGGGTTAGCCTCGGTCTAAGTGTACACCGAGCCTGGGCCATGAGTCGCGCCCTAGTGCCCGCACCCTAGCCTCGCGCGAGTCAAGTATGGTGGCCCAAGTCATGGCCAAACACCATTGGAATTTTCCTAAGTGTGGAGAACTCTTTTTCCAGCCCTAAGCATGTGGCATAATCAGCCCAAGTGTTTTTCTCGCGCGCAGCCCGGGCCAGCAGTTCCCGCGCCCAGCTCGCGTGATGAAGGATCGTGTGTTACGTATAGCTCGACTTGCTCGAAACCCGCGCCGACGCCTTGGTCCCTTCCCAATAAGTTGCTAATACGCGCGCCGACGCCTTCGTACTTCGCGATAGGTGTGACGAAACTCGGATGTTGGTCCTATTTCTATCACTGTGAAGAAACTCGGATGTTGGTCCTATTCCATTCACGAACTCTATGTAAACTCACAGGAGAAAACACACGAGAACTTTGAACACAATGTTCGACTCTTTTCTATTCACTCATCAACCTATTTTCGAATGGTACATAGGTGGGTATTTATAGATACCAAATAGATCTAATCCTAGTCTAAATAGAACTCCTAATCTATGCAAGTAAATAATTTCTAATGCAACTAAACATCTAGGGAATATGGACTTTCCCAACAATTAAAAGACTAATAGGAAACTAATAGGCACATGCCTTTTATTTGGATTCCTAACCAAACTATGACTCCTAACTTAAGCTAAGTAAATCACGTCCATATCCGTTGCTTGCTCCCCAAGTCGGTCGCGCGCCCACCCTAGCCGCTCGAGATCGCGCGCCGCCCCGCCATTCCTAGTCCTTGTCGCGCGCGGTAATGCGTGCGCGCCATCCCCACGCGTCGCCCCTTGCCAGCGCTGCCCGACCGTGTGCCCCCGTTCGCGCGTCGTCACCAACCGCGCGAGTGCTTCGCACTCCCGCTCGCACGGCCTCACCTCCTCACTCGTCCATCGCGTTGGTCGCGTCCCAGCCACGTGCGCGTGTGTCGCGCACGACCACTTCATCTCCCTCGTCGACCCACTCGACCAACGCCTTTCGCGTGACTCCCACCATCGCACCCTTCGCGCATTCGTCCATCGGGCTCACCGCGAAACCCCAATCCTTTCGCGTACCCGTGCCATCGCAGCCGTCCCAAGTGCACGCTGTCCACCCTACATCCACCCCTCGTGCACCGTTGGCCTTAGCTCGCATTCGTCGTGCGCGTCGCTCTCTTGCGCACGCCTTGCACCATTCACCCACTTTCCCGAGCACAATCTTCTCACTCTCGTCGTCGGCCCATGCCTCGTGCTCGTGCGCACTACTCGTCGCGCACCACTTCTTCACCCGGCCTAGGCTCGCACGCCTCGCGGCTCGGTTGTCGCGTCCCGTCGGTACACGCGCCTTAGTGCGTGCGCACACCCTCCTAGCCCGTGCCCGAGCCCTTTCTCACCTAACCTCTCGCCATCTCTCGAGGCCATCGTGGTTCTCGTCCTCGGGTTCGCCGGGGTCAATGACCACATCCGCATCATTCCCGCCCTCTTCGAGAATTTCCTTGTCCTCAAGGATAAAGTAATTGATCTCGTCAAGTTCCTCGGGCTCTTCTACTGGGTCCTCGGTATTCGCTTGTGGGCTCGTCCAAACGTCATAGTGCCCCTCTTGTAGTTAGTCGTGATAGATCCCAATGTCTCGAGCCATTGAACGCCAAGTACTATGTCTGGTCCCGTCAAAGGTAAGGCATAAAGATCAGCCTTCAAGTCATAGCCTTGTGCAAATATGGGAACACCTTCGTATAGCTCGGAACTCCTTAGTTCATCTCCATTGGCAACCTTCACCCCGAACTGCTTCACTTTTGTCATTGGCGTTTCCAAGCCTTTGGACAGCTATTTGTCTATAAAATTCAGTGTTGAATCGCTGTCCACTAGCACTTCAAGCTCTTCGCCTTGTACGATTGCAGTGAACCGTATCATCCTTGGACCTCTCTCAGCACCCCTTTTCTTGCTTTTGATCACATGTAGCAAGGTCTCCTTTCGCTCCACATGTTCGTACTCCTCACGTTCCGGCTCTTCCTCATCGATCTCAAGCAAGAACACTTGCTTCCCAGCACATCTATGGCCCGGTGTGAACTTCTCATTGCAAGTGAAGCATAAGCCTCTCTCGCGTCTTCGTTGGATCTCCTCGGTCGTAAACCGTCGCATGTGGCTCGTGGTTCGCGTGCCATCTTCAGTTGGCTTGGACTCCACCCGTGTGGGTGTCTCGTCGGTCGCGGTACTTGTGCGCCGCTGGTCCGTGCGTCCCTCACCCTAGCTGGCCTTGCGCATCGCGACCAAATGGTCGTCGCGTAGCCGTGCTGACTCTATTGCCGCCCGAGTTGTACGCGGCCTATCCAATCACACCTCAGCCGCTAGCTCGGCCGTAAGTCCTCCAATGAATGCGCCTACCAATGCGCTCTCGGGCCAATCTCGCACCCGACTTGCAATGCGTTCGAACTCCTTCTGGTAGTCTCGAAGGCTACGGTTTTGACGAATCCGGGAGAGTGCCTCGTCATAGTCATAGTAGTCACTCGTGCCAAATCGTGTGACCAACTCTTTCTCAAAATCTCTCCACCGAATTTCCTCGCCCTTGGTCTTGTACACATGTGACATCCATTGCCACCACGTGTTTGCTTCACCATCGAGATGATAAGCGGCGATCTTGACCCTCTCGGACTTGTGCACCTCGTTGATCTCGATTCAACCAAGCGTCCGGGTCGGTCCCCGTAAACGTAGGCATCGTGAGCTTTGGTCGTGCATAGCCTCGGTCGTGGTGGTGGTGCATCGCGCGTGATGCGCGGGTCCTCCGTGATCGTCCGTCATCGTCGTCGTGGTCGGTCCCGGGGCTACTCGATGTCGCGGTCGATCGCGAGGTGTGGCTCCTTCGTGGTCGTCGTGTCATGCGCGTGAATTGCCCGGCTAGATCATGCACCATGAGCTCGAGTTTAGCAAAATTCTCATTGACAAGGTGTTAGCCATTGCCGATGGACTTCACACTCTCCTCCAAGGCTTCGATCCTCTCCTTGTGTGTCATCTCGACTCTTTTTTTTTTTTGTGATACTCTCGAAAAAATTCAAAACAAAAGAAAATAGAATGGGGAAGAAAAAGTTCAACCCAACACACGATCAATCACTCTCATTGAAAGCACCAATGATGAAGGATCGTGTGTTACGTCTAGCTCGACTTGCTCGAAACCCGCGCCGACGCCTTGGTCCCTTCGCAATAAGTTGCTAATACGCGCGCCGACGTCTTCGTACTTCGCGATAGGTGTGACGAAACTCAGATGTTGGTCCTATTTCTATCACTGTGAAGAAACTCGGATGTTGGTCCTATTCCATTCACGAACTCTATGTAAACTCACAGGAGAAAACACACGAGAACTTTCAACACAATGTTCGACTCTTTTCTATTCACTCATCAACCTATTTTCGAATGGTACATAGGTGGGTATTTATAGATACCAAATAGATGTAATCCTAGTTTAAATAGAACTCCTAATCTATGCAAGTAAATAATTTCTAATGCAACTAAACATCTAGGGAATATGGACTTTCCCAACAATTAAAAGACTAATAGGAAACTAATAGGCACATGCCTTTTATTTGGATTCCTAACCAAACTATGACTCCTAACTTAAGCTAAGTAAATCACGTCCATATCCCTTGCTTGCTGCCCAAGTCGGTCGCGCGCCCACCCTAGCCGCTCGAGATCGCGCGCCGCCCCGCCATTCCTAGTCCTTGTCGCGCGCGGTAATGCGCGCGCGCCATCCCCACGCGTCGCCCCTTGCCAGCGCTGCCCGACCGCGTGCCCCCGTTCGTGCGTCGTCACCAACCGCGCGAGTGCTTCGCACTCCCGCTCGCACGGCCTCACCTCCTCACTCGTCCATCGCGTTGGTCGCGTCCCAGCCACGTGCGCGTGTGTCGCGCACGACCACTTCATCGCCCTCGTCGACCCATTCGACCATCGCCTCACGCGTGACTCCCTCCATCGCACCCTTCGCGCATTCGTCCATCGGGCTCACCGCGACACCCCAATCCTCTCGCGTACCCGTGCCATCGCAGCCGTCCCAAGTGCACGCTGTCCACCCTACATCCACCCCTCGTGCACCATTGGCCTTAGCTCGAATTCGTCGTGCGCGTCGCTCTCTTGCGCACGCCTTGCACCATTCACCCACTTTCCCGAGCACAATCTTCTCACTCTCGTTGTCGGCCCATGCCTCGTGCTCGTGCGCACTACTCGTCGCGCACCTCTTCTTCACCCGGCCTAGGCTCGCACGCCTCGCGGCTCGGTTGCCGCGTCCCGTCGGTACACGCGCCTTAGTGCGTGCGCACACCCTCCTAGCCCGTGCCCGAGCCCTCTCTCACCTAACCTCTCGCAATCTCTCGAGGCCATCGTGGTTCTCGTCCTCGGGTTTGCCGGGGTCAATGACCACATCCGCATCATCGCGCCCAGACCCCGTGCCGCGACAGCCCAGACAGCGCCCATGGCCCAACAGCGCCAAGGCCCAGCGCGGGCAGCGCACCAGCCCACTTCTTGGGCCCAATTCCATTAATTCCGGCCCACTTTCCTCATGACCCAAAAGTGGTGAGTAATTAGGACATAATAAGGGTTTAATTAAGCTTAATTAACCCTAATAAAGTTTAAGCCTTAAGCACTTTCAAGTGAGTCCAAATGTGGACATGTGCATGGAATATTTTAATGCATTTGTATTTGGATTTGTCCCCCACTTCATGGGAGCACGACCAGACCTGCCCTCCATCATATTTTTATTGCCTTGGTCAGTCAAGATACCCCTGCCAACCCTCCAAAATCCGTGCAAGACCATTGCCCCTCTTTCCCATGCGCATGGGGTGCATAAGACCC
>BKCP01009037.1:0-17981 GCA_008636005.1 Striga asiatica | reverse complement strand
CGCACTCGGGTCGTGCCAGTCGCACGCCCAGTGCCCAGTCAGCCCGGGTACGCTCCAGTCCCGCGTCCCTCGTGTTCGGTCGTGCCCAGCAGCGCACCAACACTTCCAGTGACCCTCGGCTGTGCCCAGTAGCACCCGAGTGGCACCAGTCGTGCCCGTGCTCGCGCCAGCAGCGCACCAGAGCACCCAGCCACCCTCGGCCGTGCCCAGCAGCACCTAGTGGCACCAATCGTGCCAGGGCCCGTGCCAGCCGCACAGCCCGCGCCCAGTAGCGCCTAGTACCGTGCCTGGTCGCACCTAGCTCGTGCCCAGTGCCGTGCCATGGCCCCAGCAGGCCCGGCACGGGACCGAGCCCGGCCAGTCCGAATAGCCCATGACCAACCGATCCAGTGTGAACCGGTGGTCCAACCCGGTCCGGTCCAGTCCAACCTGGTTCAGCTAGTTAGCGAACCGGCCAGTTTAGCCGGCGGTTCGAGCCCGTTTTGGTTCGTGTTTTTCGGTCCGAGTCTTATTCCGAAATCTAAGTATTTTTCCGAGCCAAACCTGACCAGTTAAGCATATCAGTATAATTTCCGGACTTAGAATTATTTCAGTGAACCCATAGAGCGTTCCTTTATATCCGGATGAGTAATCTGATAGAGTAGAGCATCCTAGCATATTTTTGAGCATATGACGAGCATAGTACTTAGTATATTTTGTTTACTTATATTTTTATGTAGCTTGAGGAGTCAGCTACCAGCACAGCCGCACTTACTCATTTTCAAAACCGATCAGGTGGGGACCCAGTCTGGGTTATACATTGAGTTTAATAGTCGATATCACGTTCAGGTATGTATATGAGTTTTATCCACTTTGGGGTAAGGCCAAGTTTGCCTTCCCTAAGTTCTGGTGGTGGCCCAGTTGCCCTAGTTATACCATCAGAGTGTGCACACGGTTACCGGCCAGAGTGTTCCGGGAGTTAGCGGCCAGAGAGTTCCGGGAGTTTCAGTTTACTTATATATACCAGTTTGTGATATCGTTATTAATATTGTTGTTTCTTTAGAATGGGTTTTTATGGAGTACAAGTGGACCGTACTCACCCCCACTTTATAGTTTCAGATGACAGGGTCGGCGGGCAGGCGTGAGACGAGCTTTGGTGGTGGTGGTCGTGAGTTCCGCACGAAAGCTGTTCCCGGGACATTTGTTTAAACTGTTGTGTAAACTATTATAACCACGTATTTCAGACTTCCGCTATGCTTGTGTTTATTTTCGAACATGCATAACTTAATTTCCAAACTTAAATAATTTTACCCGGTAAGCCATTACGAATGGGTTCAGACTAATATGCATGATTCGTGAAAATATAAACCTGAATTCTTTAAGTCTAAACCAGTCGTTAGACCTAGGTTAAAGAAACGGGTTTTTAAGCAGAAAAGTCCTTAGCAGCATCCCGAGATAGTTTGCAAATGATTTCAAAAAATTTATAAGCGTTTTCGAAAGAGTTAAAATTTGCGAAAATTTGGCCCTAGTTAGCGGGGTGTTGCAGTTAGTATCAGAGCACTTTTGTGCTTCTGAATGTTTTAAATGACAGGAAATATTTGCAAAACTCGACCACACCACACTCACGCCGCGCTGACTACCAGGTAAGTGCATGCTGTAAAAGTTTTTTTTCAAATTTTATATAAGCAAACTGTACTATATCTATGCTCAATAGGATTCAGATAATCCGAACTCTAGATGCTCGGATCAGTATAAGACTCCCAGCAGTATTAGATATGTCCTCTATCAGACTCAGAACTCTAGATTCGAACTCTAGTCGAACTCTAGATTATCGAGTTATTTTCAATAACTCGTCAAGAAATTTGTGCCTATTCCAATATTCAGCGTTTCCTTTCAGCCTTATTCAATTTCATCTCCTGTTCTGACCAGTTACGCGGCTTATTCTCAGATGGCCCGTCGTCCGAACCAAGCTCAGAGAGAGATGACCCAGGCTGAGGTAGTCGCCCAGTTTCGCGGCTACAACCCAGACAAGTTCTCGGGGCAGGGAGATCCTCGCCTAGTTGATGAGTGGATCCAGGGTCTCGAGTTCATTTCCGAGATCATTGAGTGCTCCGAGAGGCACAGCATTCTGTGTGCTCAGGTCCAGATGACAGGAGACGCCAGGCTGTGGTGGAACTCCTACTGGGGCTTGCGCCCTGGTGAGAAGGAGAACCTCACATGGCCACAGTTCAAGGAGATGCTGCGGGAGAAGTATTACCCGGATACCTACAAGGCTGAGATGGAGCGCCAGTTCTTGGCGCTTAAGCAGGGCCATCGCTCCGTAGATGAGTACGAGCGGGAGTTTGTTCGTCTCGGGTCCTTTGTCCCTTATCTGGTGGACACCGAGAAGAAGAAGGCGAGACGTTTCCGTGACGGGCTTCTGCCAGCTATCCGTCACCATGTTGCGGGACACGGCGTCCAGTCTTACGCCGATGTCGTCGCTAGGGCCCAGGAGACAGATGCCAGTCTCAGGATGGACTCAGTTCAGCCCCCAGTGTTGCCCCCAGCTCAGTATCCGGCACTACCCCCAGCTCAGCCAGCGCCTGTCCAGCAGGCGAAGCCTAAGAACAAGAGAAAGTGGAAGGGTCAGCAGAATGACCGGAGGAACAGGCAGAGACAGCCACAGGTCCCACCATGTGGCACATGCGGACGCCCACACCGCGGAGAGTGTCTTGCTGGGCAGAACGTCTGCTTTCACTGTCGGAGGCCCGGACATACCGTCAGGAACTGTCCGGATAGGCAGCAGCAGCAGCAGCCCCGACAGCCGCAGCAGCAGCAGCAGAGGCCGCCTCAGCAGCAGAGGCGAGGACAGCAGGCTCAGGTGTATGCAGTTGAGCAGGCTGAGGCAGAGCAGAACCCAGGTACTATGTCCGGAATGATAGTTTTGAATGATGTACCTATATTTGCTCTGTTCGACACTGGTGCGATGCACTCTTTTGTGTCGACTAGATGTGTGGAGGCCATTGGAGTTCAGCCCATCAACACTGTTGACCCTCTCGAGGTGAGTCTAGCCTCGGGAAGGAAGATAGGGACGAGCTCCAAGGCAGAGGACCTTAACCTTAGTATTAGCGGCCGAATCCTGAAGGCCGAAGCTTATGTTATCGAGATGAGGGATTTCGACCTCATTCTCGGTATGGATTGGTTGACGCGTTATCGAGCGGACATTCATTGCCACGATCGGGAGGTTATTCTTCATCTTCCGAAAGACAGTGAGATCACCTTTTTCGGCTCGAAGACGCGAACCCTACCCCGTGTTGTTTCGATGGCAAAGGCGAGGAAGATTCTGCGCAGAGAAGATTGTCAGGGCTACCTGGTGAACCTTGTCGATGAAGGATCGAGAGCACAGGCACCTCACGATGTTTCAGTTGTTCGTGAGTTCGTGGATGTGCTCCCAGATCAGCTACCAGGAGGACCACCCAGCAGGCAGGTGGAGTTCACCATCGACCTTGTTCCAGGAGTAGGACCGGTGTCTAAGGCACCATACCGTATGGCTCCGAAGGAGTTGCAGGAGCTGAAGACGCAGATCGAGGAGTTGTTGAAACTCGGTTTTATCCGACCCAGCGTCTCACCTTGGAGAGCACCCGTCCTATTCGTCAAGAAGAAAGACGGATCCATGAGAATGTGCATCGATTACCGGGATCTCAACTGGTTAACGGTGAAGAATAAGTATCCGCTCCCCAGGATAGACGACTTGTTTGACCAGCTGAGAGGAGCTCGCGTATCTTCCAAGATCGATTTACGCTCCGGCTATCATTAGCTGAAGATTAAGGAGTCCGATGTAGCCAAGACCGCTTTCCGGACGAGATATGGGCACTACGAGTTCGTGGTTATGCCGTTTGGTCTGAGCAATGCGCCAGCAGTGTTCATGGATTTGATGAATCGGGTGTTCCATCCGTACCTAGACCAATTTGTTATCGTTTTCATTGATGACATTTTGGTCTACTCCAGGAGTTTGGAGGAGCATGAGCAGCATTTGAGGGTTGTTCTCGGGACCCTTAGACGAGAAAATCTGTACGCCAAGTTCTCGAAGTGTGAATTTTGGCTGAAGCGAGTGGCATTTCTAGGCCACATCATCACCGAGAGAGGCATTGAGGTTGATCCGGCGAAGATTGCCGCCGTTCGGAACTGGTCAGCACCCAGAAGTCCCATCGAGGTCTGCAGTTTTCTCGGTCTAGCAGGGTACTATCGCAGGTTTATCGAGGGATTTTCTAAGATTGCCCTTCCCTTGTCCAAGTTGACGAGGAAATCTGTGAAGTTTGAGTGGACGAGTCGTTGTGAGGAGAGCTTTCAGGAGCTCAAGAAGTGGCTTACGACGGCTCCAGTGCTGACTATTCCAGATCCTACTCGAGGTTTCACCATCTATAGTGATGCCTCGAAGCAGGGTCTGGGGTGTATGCTGATGCAAGATGGCCAAGTCATTGCGTACGCTTCACGTTAGTTGAAGCCCCATGAGCAAAATTACCCGACACACGACCTAGAGTTGGCAGCGATTGTGCATGCACTCAAGATATGGCGCCATTATCTGTATGGTGGTCGGTGTGAGATCTTTACCGATCACAAAAGTTTGTAGTATATCTTCACACAGAAGGAGCTCAACATGCGCCAGCGGCGATGGTTGGAGCTTGTGAAAGACTATGACTGCACCATACAATATCATCCGGGGAAGGCGAACGTGGTAGCAGACGCCCTAAGCTGTAAGGTGAGGGGTGAGTCAGCTTATCCGAGAGTTGCCCGGATGCAGATTGAGGTCGTCGACTCGTTTCCTAAGGAGATTTCGGGGAGTGTTAGCTCGATGCGAGTTCAGCCCATGCTGAGAGACAGAATCCGGCGGGAGCAATCCTGCGATCAGTTCATTCGCACTTTAGAGGCAAAGGTTCACGCCGGAGGCATAGAGGGCTTTTACCGAGGCACAGATGGAGCCTTGGAGTTCAGAGGCTGCATTGTCGTGCCAAAAGTCGGGACTTTACGCAAGGAAATCCTGACTGAGGCCCACAGTGCGCCATACTTAGCCCACCTTGGGAGTACCAAGATGTACCACGACCTGAAAAGGTCGTTCTGGTGGCGAGGAATGAAGAGAGATGTAGCAGACTTCGTGAAGAAGTGCTTGATCTGTCAGCAAGTTAAGGCCGAGCACAAGAGTCCCATAGGTCTGCTACAGCCACTTGAGATTCCCAACTGGAAGTGGGAAGAGGTTACCATGGACTTCGTCACGGGACTACCTAAGTCGTCCGAGCACCATGACGCGATTTGGGTAGTGGTAGACAGGCTGACGAAAGTCGCACATTTTATGCCTATGGCGATGACCATGTCGATGGATCAGTTTGCCGAGATATATACCCGTGGTGTTATTCGACTCCACGGAGTGCCCGTTACGATCACATCCGATCGAGATCCTAGATTCACTAGCCGATTCTGGGAGAGTTTGCATGAGGCAATGGGCACCCAGCTAAAGTTCAGTTCGGCTTACCATCCAGAGATGGACGGCCAGTCCGAGAAGACAATCCAGACGCTCGAGGATATGCTCTTAGCCTTGATTCTGGACAGAGGTGCTAAGTGGGAGAAGTGGCTGCTCCTAGCTGAGTTCGCCTATAACAACAGTTATCAGGCGTCTATTCAGATGGCTCCCTATGAAGCACTATATGGCCGCAAGTGTCGGTCGCCCCTGTATTGGGATGACGTCAGAGAGCGACGAGTACTCGGTCCGAAGTTGATCGAGGAGACAGTTGAGCAAGTAGCCTGGATCAGAGAGAGGCTCAAGACAGCTCAGAGTCGGCAAAAGTCCTCAGCCGACCAACATAGACGAGAGATGCATTTTGAGCCCGAAGATCATGTATTCCTGAAGGTTCGGCCTATGAGAGGTGTCGTTCGCTTCGGGAAGAGAGGGAAGTTGCATCCTCGCTATATAGGCCCGTTCGAGATTCTCGAGCGAGTGGGCGAAGTCACCTATCGATTAGCTCTGCCTCCCGAGTTGGCTGGCGTGCACAACGTGTTTCACGTTTCGATGCTACGCCCATACGTGTGCAATCCCGAGCATGTGCTTCAGCACAGCGAGATTCAGCTTCAGCCAGATTTGACTTACGAGGAGCAGCCGGTAGCAGTTCTGGATCGAAAGGTCCTTCGGCTCAGGAACCGAGATGTTCCCCTCGTTCGTATCAGATGGAATCGCCACGGAGATTCAGATGCCACATGGGAGCGCGAGGCAGATGTTAGAGCTCGTTTTCCAGATTTTGAGTTCTGATATCTACCCAGTTGTATATATTTCAAGTTCTTGTTTGTATTTCTCCGATTTTAGTATTTCCGAGGACGGAAAGCTTTTAAGGGAGATAGATTGTAATAGCCCAGTTCTGTATTAATAAAATGACAGTTTTTAGTTCCCAGTTGAACTATTTCTTTTATTAATACTGCTCGTCTTGAGTTCCGAGCCCAGTTATCAGCTATTCAATCTTAGTTATTAATTCCGGTCCATTTATTTTAGTAATGGATTTTTTTCAGTCGGAATTAATTATTTCAGTTGACGAATAATCGAAACCGAGTTTGTTTCGATAAATCGTCCAAGTCTAACCGTTTCCAGAACCGAGTCGTTCGGTCACGAGTATCGCGCCTAGTTCGCGCCTAGCAAATTCTCGAGCCCTAGTAGTCTCGAGTCTTGTTCGTGCCCTAGCCATGCTCTTAGCCTTACTTAGAATATTTCTATGTACGAGATCATGTTTGTCAAGCCTTGGATGTTATTCCCTCGGTCTAGTATACCGCACCTAGTTCGTGCGTGGCAACGAGATCACTCGCGCCTAGGGTTCGCGAGTTCGGGCCAAAGCTGTGCCGAGTCCGCACCAAGTCATGACCAAGTATTAAGGGGAGTTTTCCTAGGTCTGGTGGCACCTTAGTGTGGCCATTTTTCAGCCATAGGCAAGGGTTAGCCTCGGTCTAAGTGTACACCAAGCCCGGGCCATGAGTCGCGCCCTAGTGCCCGCACCCTAGCCTCGCGCGAATCAAGTATGGTGGCCCAAGTCATGGCCAAACACCTTTGGAATTTTCCTAAGTGTGGAGAACTCTTTTTCCAGCCCTAAACATGTGGCATAATCGGCCCAAGTGTTTTTCTCGCGCGCAGCCCGGGCCAGCAGTTCTCGCGCCCAGGCCCCGTGCCGCGACAGCCCAGACAGCGCCCAGGGCCCAGCAGCGCCCAGGCCCAGCGCGGGCAGCGCACCAGCCCACTTCTTGGGCCCAATTCCATTAATTCCGGCCCACTTTCCTCATGACCCAAAATTGGCGAGTAATTAGGACATAATAAGGGTTTAATTAAGCTTAATTAACCCTAATGAAGTTTAAGCCTTAAGCACTTTCAAGTGAGTCCAAATGTGTACATGTGCACGGAATATTTTAATGCATTTGTATTTAGATTTGTCCCCCACTTTATGGGAGCACGACCAGACCTGCCCTCCATCATATTTTTATTGCCTTGGTCAGTCAAGATACCCCTGCCAACCCTCCAAAATCCGTGCAAGACCATTGCCCCTCTTTCCCATGCGCATGGGGTGCATAAGACCCATTTTCCTTGTCTCCCACTTTACCTCATGGGACACTCCGCCCCTCAGCTTATAAAATGGTCCCTCTTCAGCCATTTTAAGCTCTTGTCACTCCAAACACTTGAGTATTCGGAGGTTGAGAGGAGAAACCGAGAGAAGGCACCAAGTCCCTACCGCACGCGAGAGCCCCGGGGAAGAGGAGTGCTCGTGTCCAGCTTGTTCCAGCCTAGTTATCTCGAGGCTTATCATTATCCAAGCTTAGTTTGGATTTTTCTAAGTCTCTTGAAGCTATCCTCCTCAGCCATTTAAGCCCCTAAGTCGAGGCTAGTCTCCTAGGCCATTCGCGAGCCCGAGCAAAGGCCATTAGCACCATTCGCGAGTTCAACCAAGGTTAGCTCGTGACTTCTATTTTTTCTAGCTTAATCATGATAAAATAAGAATTATCATGTGTAGAAATGATGCCATGCATGTGAGATATAAGGAGATATGAATTTTTTATCATATAAGCCCTAAATTCGTAAGTTTACGTACATGCATGATATGGCCGAGATTAGCATCTTAAAAAATCCTCATAAATCATGAGTATGACATGGTTAAAACAGTTTCATGCTTTGAGTTCATTTGTTCGGTCAATTTGTTAAGTGAAATCGAGCCATTTTCACCACGAACCCAAGTATATGTACATGCATGTAATGACCAATGTACTAGCCTCATTAGCCATGGTTTTTGATGTATATCATTCGGCCCTAAGTCAAATTGCATGTTTAGAATGTTCATTTTGGTGACCTAGGGTCCATAGGTGCCATTTCTTGGCATCTTAACCACCCGAGTTGCCCTAGCATTTCTTGGCATTTTTACATGTTATTTATCATTTTGAATCATTTTGGGTTGGTAGTCACCGAAAAAGTTGCCGGAAGTTCGGCAAAAGACCGGCTAGGGTCACCAGCCGCGCCAGTCGCGCGTGCCGTGCCCGTGTGATGCGGATGTGGCTAGGCAGCTGAAGAACGCCTCGAGCCGAGCCTATCACGCGCGCAAGAGGTTAGCACGACAGGCGGGTGAGACGCAGGCCATAGCATGCGGGGCGAGCGAGGACAGCGACTAGGGTCCAATGAGCGATAGCGCGCGACTAGCGCGAAGGGAAAAGGTGGCCGCGAATGTTAAGGCAAATGGCGCGAGTGGCGCGGACGAGGGCGACGCGACGGACGCGCGCGATAAGACCTCGAGTGGTTGGGACGCGCGCGAGAAGACCGTTGGGCGCGAGGACTCGAGCGAAACGCGCAACGGGGGAGCACGCGCTAGCACTGGCGGCGCGACCTTAGTACTCGAGGACTAAGGCAAGGCGCGCGGGTCCTTAAGGCGGCGAGTTGGGATGATTGGCTTGGAGTGCAAGTCAAGACTTCCCAAGATCCCTTAGATATTTGGTTTCCTTATTCTATTATGATTTCTAGATTGATTAGGACTTTAATATTTTATTACTTTAATTAGTGATTTAGTTCCTTAGGACTTTATTTATTTCCAAGCATTAGGAGTTCTTCTTAGATTAGGAATAGACTTAGTTTGGCACCTATAAATAGGCCCCTTTGTCATTCGAAATAATCATCAAGAAATTAATAGAAAAACCGAACTTTTGTTCGAACGCTTTGCCTTAGATATCTTTTCGATTTCTTTTGCAATTTTATCGTTTCAAGGGGTGCGGTTGTGCAAACCTCGAGACACCTATCGGCGATTCAAGGCACTGGTTTTTGGCTTATCGGCAATCGGGACACGCGATCTTCATCATTGGTGCTTTCATTGAGAGTATCTAGATCGTGTGTCTTTTCCTACCCCATTCCCTTTCTTTTTCTTCTTCTTATTTTCGTTCCCCCTATCAAAAGAAAAAAATCAAAAGTCAAAAATCTTAAAAAAAAATCCAAAGTAAAAAATCTTCAAAACGAGTCCACGAAGCAAAGAGAGAAAACAAGAGAAGAAAGCCATGGCTAACAAGGAGATGAAGGACAAGATTGATAATCTTGACGCACAAGTCCGAAGTATGAGCGAGGACATCGACACGACCAAGTCTACAGTTTGAGATCTAACGGAAACCGTGAACCGAGGATTCGAGGAGATGGCGCGCGGCTTCCAACGCTTTGCGCGGTCACCTCCACGGCAGCCAAGGCGCGATCGACCCGAGGAGGAGGGACCTAGGCCCGATGAGCGCGAATACGAGGAAGACTTCGATCAACGGTCACAGGCGTCTAACGCACACGACCGCCCGAGGCTCGACAAACCGCGGCTCACGCTATCCACCTTCACCGGCATCGATCCCGAGCTCAACCGGGCCGTGCAATACTTTGAGCTCAACGAGACCGAGGCTAACGACCGTGTTCGATACGCGGCCTATTACCTAGATGGCGAGGCCAACGTGTGGTGGCAATGGCTCACGAATGTATACCGCAAACGACAGCGAGCCATTAGATGGGGAGATTTCGAGCGCGAGTTACTCACGCGTTTCGGGACCTCCAACTACCATAACTACGATGAGGCCCTTTCACGCGTACGCCAAACCGGCAGTCTGCGCGATTACATGAAGGAGTTCGAAAAGTTGGCATGTCACGTAAGGGACTGGCCCGAGGCTGCATTAGTCGGGGTATTTATTGGCGGGCTTAAGTATGATCTAGCCGCAGAGGTTCGATTGGAGCGGCCCGAGTCGATGCATGCAGCCATGGAGATCGCCCGACGTCGCGACGATCACCTCGCCGCTACGCGAAGGGGACGGGCGGACGCACGCTTCCCCGAGCCACGGCGCACGACGAATATCGCGCCCAGCATACGGCCACCAAGTAACGCTCGACCACCTATCCCGGAAGTCAAGCGTCTATTCGCTCGAAGAGATGAGGCACCGACGCGAGCAACGCCTGTGCTTCAAATGCGAAGAGAAATTCACGCCGGGCCACTGATGCCAGCAAGCATTCTTAATCGACGTCACGGACTCCGAAGATGAGGAAGAACCCGAGGTTGAGGAGAGCGAGGTTTGAAGTGATATGCTCGAAGATGAAGCTGAAATCTCGATGCACGCCATGGCTGGTATTCGAGGGCCGAGGACGTTGTGGCTACCGGCTTGGGTTAGGGACCGCCGCGTGGTCGTACTCGTAGACAATGGGTCATCCCATAATTTCATCAACACTACGTTGTCACAAAAGCTAAACTTGTCCACCATCAAGATCGAGCCATTTGAAGTACGAGTAGCTAATGGTGAACGGTTGAAGTGCAGCGAGTCCTATCGCAAGGTGCCAATCAAGTTCCAAGGAGTCACCATCAAGGCCGATCTCTACGCGTTACCCCTGGTTGGACCCGATGTGGTGTTAGGAGTCCAATGGCTCGAAGGTTTAGGAGAAGTGACCACCAACTACAAAACTGGTGTCATGAAGTTCAAGGCAGGAGAACAGCAAGTCACCTTAAAGGCTAGTGAAGTTAGTGGGACCAAGGAGGTTGGTCTCAAGAGCATAGAGAGGGTTTGGCGCGGGGGTGGCCAAATTTTCGCCGTCGTGGTCGAAGACGCGAGCACGACCACAACCGAGCCCGACATACATCAAAGCAAGGTGCGCACATTACTCGAGGAGTTTGATCAAGTCCTAGGGGAGCCTAAGGGCTTGCCGCCGCATCGGGAGTTTGACCATCGAATACCCTTGGTCAATGAGCAGCATGCGGTACACGTCCATCCATACCGGTATGCGCACTTTCAGAAGACCGAAATAGAGAGGCAAGTTGGTGAGATGCTTGAGTCCGGGCTCATTCAGCACAGCTCAAGCCCATTCTCGTCACCGGTGCTACTAGCCAAGAAAAAAGACGGCACGTGGAGGTTTTGCACCGACTACCGCGCACTGAATGCCGCAACCATTAAAGATCGATTTCCAATACCAAGTGTCGACGACATGCTCGACGAGCTAGGTGGATCCCGTTATTTCTCTAAGCTCGACCTAAGGGCCGAGTACCATCAGATCCGGCTACACAAGGCTGATATTCCAAAAACGGCCTTTCGTACGCACCAAGGACACTACGAGTATTTGGTGATGCCATTTGGGCTATGCAACGCCCCATCCACCTTTCAGTTTGCTATGAATTCCATCTTCAAGGACCATCTGCGCAAATTCGTCTTGGTATTCTTCGACGACATTCTAGTCTACTCAAAGACGTGCGACGAGCACATAGGGCACTTACGTGTGGTGCTTGAGATCTTGGAGGCTAACTCATTCTACATCAAGCCGTCCAAGTGCTCGTTTGGACAAGAGATGGTCGAATACCTTGGTCAATTTATTTCACATGATGGTGTGAAGGTCGACCCAAGGAAAATTGAGGCTATGGTCGACTGGCTGAAACCAACCAGCCTGACGCAGTTAAGGGGTTTCCTAGGGCTCACAGGTTACTACCGGAAGTTCGTGAAGGACTATGGGTCCATTGCCAAACCATTAACCGAGATGACCAAGAAGGGCGGATTCAAGTGGACCGTGGCAAGTGAGGCTGCATTCGAGAAACTTAAGGGTGCAATGACATCGACGCCTGTTCTAGCCATGCCAAGGTTCGAGGTGTTGTTTGAAGTGCACACGGACGCGAGTGATGTGGGCATTGGTGCGGTGCTAGTCCAGGAAGGACGTCCCTTGGCCTTCCTTAGCAAGGCACTTGGCACGACCCGACTAGGATTGTCCGTGTATGTGAAGGAGATGCTCGCAGTTGTAGAGGCGGTGCGATGCTGGAGGCCCTATCTTTTAGGGCGACGCTTTCGGATCGTTACCGATCAACAACCGCTCAAGCACTTACTCGAGCAAAGGATCGTGACGTCCGAACAACAAAAGTTTGTCTCAAAGCTTATGGGCTTCGACTTCGAGATAGTGTACAGGCCGGGTCGACAAAACGCTGTGGCTGACGCCCTGTCGAGACGGACGGACGTCGCTGAGCTCGAAGCTATAACCGGGCCAACATGGGCGATATGGGAGGAAATAAGGAGGGCGCAAGAAGGCGACACCCAATGTCAAGACTTACTGCGAGCTATAGAGGCAGGAGATGCGGCCGTTGCCGATTACGAGCTGCATAATGGTCTCGTGCTACATCGAGGCCTAGTGTTTGTCCCGGATAGTGGGCAACTCTGCAAGCAAATTTTGCAACACTTCCACAACTCTAAGATCGGCGGGCACTCGGGATTCTATCGTACTTGGATGAGAATGGCCAATACCTTCTTTTGGCCAGGGCAGCAAGGCGCAGTTCGGGAGTATGTCGCGCATTGCGACGAGTGCCAGTGCACTAAGGCTGACGCACGACGACCGAGTGGTCTATTGCAGCCTTTACCCGTGCCCGAGAATATCTGGGAGGACATCACCATGGACTTCATCGAGGCGCTGCATATCTCTAATGGGTTCAATGGGGTCATGGTCGTGGTCGATCGACTGACGAAGTACGCACACTTCGTACCAATCACGCATCCCTACATGGCAAAGTCTATCACCAAGCTTTTCATTGAGTACGTCATGAGATTGCATGGGGTGCCACGCTCGATTGACTCTGATCATGACCGGATTTTTATGAGTAGCTTTTGGTCTGAGTTCTTTAAGCTCCAAGGGACCAAGCTCTCAATGAGTTCTGCCTATCACCCGCAGACAGATGGCCAAACCGAGGTGACCAACCGCACGCTAGAGCAATACTTGCGGTGCTATGTGCACCAATTTCCGAAGAAGTGGGAAAGCTTTCTACCATGGGCCGAGTATTGGTACAACACCACTTACCATGAGTCAACCAAGGCTACACCATTCGAGTTGGTATACGGGCGCAAGCCACCTACACTCGCAAATTATTCGGAAGGAGTTGCCATTAATGGTGAAGTGGAACGAGAACCTGAGGAGAGAGACTTAATGTTACGAGAACTGAAGAGAACTCTCGAGGGGTCGATTAACCGCATGAAAACCTTTCATGACGGCAAAAGGCGCGAAGAGAGTTTTGAGCCAGGCGAGTACGTCTATTTGAAGTTGCGGCCCTTTAGGCAGCGAACGACGGCGCAAAGGGCTGCGACGAAGCTCGGGGTACGCTATTATGGGCCCTACCAAATTTTGAAGCGCATAGGGCAAGTAGCTTATCGCCTAGAGGTACCGGAGAGTTTGCACATCCATCCAATCATACACGTCTCGCAGCTCAAAAGAAGTCTAGGAGAGGCGGACAAGTGGTGCGAAGAGCTTCCCGCGACGGCAACGGATGGGCGGGCCATTGTAAGGCCTAGCCGTGCGATCGAATATCGCCAAGTAAGGAAGGCGGGGCGCTACCGTTGGGAGGTGTTAGTCGAGTGGGAAGAATTGCCATCGGAGGAGGCTACATGGGAGGATGTAGATGAAATGCGCGAGCAGTTCCCTGATTTCATCCTTGAGGACAAGGAAGCGCTTGAAGGGGATGGGAATGATGCGGATGTGGCTAGGCGGCTGAAGAACGCCTCGAGCCGAGCCTATCACGCGCGCAAGAGGTTAGCACGATAGGCGGGTGAGACGCAGGCCATAGCATGCGGGGCGAGCGAGGACAGCGACCAGGGTCCGATGAGCGATAGCGCGCGACTAGCGCGAAGGGAAAAGGTGGCCGCGAACGTTAAGGCAAATGGCGCGAGTGGCGCGGACGAAGGCGACGCGACGGACGTGCGCGATAAGACCGCGGGTGGTTGGGACGCGCGCGAGAAGACCGTTGGGCGCGAGGACTCGAGCGGAACGCGCAACGGGGGAGCACGCGCTAGCACTGGCGGCGCGACCTTAGTCCTCGAGGCCTAAGGCAAGGCGCGCGGGTCCTTAAGGCGGCGAGTTGGGATGATTAGCTTGGAGTGCAAGTCAAGACTTCCCAAGATCCCTTAGATATTTGGTTTCCTTATTCTATTATGATTTCTAGATTGATTAGGACTTTAATATTTTATTGCTTTAATTTGTGATTTAGTTCCTTAGGACTTTATTTATTTCCAAGCATTAGGAGTTCTTCTTAGATTAGGAATAGACTTAGTTTGGCACCTATAAATAGGCCCCTTTGTCATTCGAAATAATCATCAAGAAATTAATAGAAAAACCGAACTTTTGTTCAAACGCTTTGCCTTAGATATCTTTTCGATTTCTTTTGCAATTTTATCGTTTCAAGGGGTGCGGTTGTGCAAACCTCGAGACACCTATCGGCGATTCAAGGCACTGGTTTGTGGTTTATCGGCAATCGGGACACGCGATCTTCATCACCGTGCCGCGTCGCAGAGGCCAGGCGGTGCCTCTGTCCGTGCCCGCGTCTAGCGCACGTGAGGCACCGCAGCTCCCAGCGCACGAGACAGCGCCCAGCAGCGCCTGTCCGTGCCAGCCAGCGAGGTCTCAGCGCCAGTCGCGCCAAAGCACCTCCGAAAGCGCCCGGCAGCGCTGTCCCAGTGTCATGCATGCGTGATCCCGAGCCAGTCGCTCGTGCCACGCGGAGTCGACCTCGGGTCGTGCCAGCGGCGCACCCGAGTGTCCAGTGTCGTGCCTTAATGACCCTGAGTCAGGTTCAGAGGCCTCGGGACGTGCCCAGCAGCACGCCCGAGCAGTCAGTTGGCCCAGGACGTGCCCAACAGCACGCCCGCGTTACAAGCAGCGCGCCAACACTTCCAGTGACTCTCGGTCGTGCCCAGCCGCACCTAGTGGCACCAGTCGTGCCAGGGCCCGTGCCAGCCGCACAGCCCGCGCCCAGTAGCGCCTAGTACCGTGCCCGGTCGCACCCAGCTCGTGCCCAGCGCCGTGCCATGGCCCCAGCAGGCCCGGCACGGGACCGAGCCCGGCCAGTCCGAACAGCCCGTGACCAACCGGTCCAGTGTGAACCGGTGGTCCAACCCGGTCCAGTCCAGCCCGACCCGGTTCAGCTAGTTAGCGAACCGACCAGTTTAGCCGGCGGTTCCAGCCCGTTTTGGTTCGTGTTTTTCGGTCCGAGTCTTATTCCAAAATCTAAGTATTTTTCCGAGCCAAACCAGACCAGTTAAGCATATCAGTATAATTTCCGGACTTAGAATTATTTCAGTGAACCCTTAGAGCGTTCCTTTATATCCGGATGAGTAATCTGATAGAGTGTAGCATCCTAGCATATTTTTGAGCATCTGACGAGCATAGTACTTAGTATATTTTGTTTACCTATATTTTTATGTAGCTTGAGGAGTCAGCTACCAACACAGCCGCACTTACTCATTTTCAAAACCGATTAGGTGGGACCCAGTCTGGGTTATACATTGAGTTTAATAGTCGATATCACGTTCAGGTATGTATATGAGTTTTATCCACTTTGGGGTAAGGCCAAGTTTGCCTTCCCTAAGTTCTGGTGGTGGCCCAGTTGCCCTAGTTATACCATCAGAGTGTGCACACGGTTACCGGCTAGAGTGTTCCGGGAGTTACCGGCCAGAGAGTTCCGGGAGTTTCAGTTTACTTATATATACCAGTTTGTGATATCATTATTAATATTGTTGTTTACTTTAGAATGGGTTTTTATGGAGTACAAGTGGACCGTACTCACCCCCACTTTATATTTTCAGATGACAGGGTCGGCGGGCAGGCGTGAGACGAGCTGTGGTGGTGGTGGTCGTGAGTTCCGCACGAAAGCTGTTCCCGGGACATTTGTTTAAACTGTTGTGTAAACTATTATAACCACGTATTTCAGACTTCCGCTATGCTTGTTGTTAAATATGTATTTTTGGATATTTATTTTATTTTGCTTTTCTGATTTATTTTAATATATATATATATATATATTAGTTTATTTTATATGGTATAATATTATTGTGTTGAAAGTTTTTCCTTATCTTATTAGGAGTCCTATAAGGAAAAGGGAAGAAAAGATTTGTTAAGAGATTTTTAGGAGATTTGGTCAAGTGGAAAGAAAAATGATTTGGCTGAAGGCATATACGTGGGCTTGTGACATAAAAGGAGCAGCTATATTTTTGTGAAAAAATAAGAGTAGCAGCATGACCATTATTTTGAAAGAGATGAGCTTTATTCTTTTGAGTGCTTGAAGTTTCAACGTGGAATCAGACAAGAGAGAAAGGAGCAACAAATATATTTTTCTGGGGGCTTTGATATTTGTTTTCTCATCTTTTTCTCTTTGGCATGATTTATTTGATGATCTTGATATGATCTAGTTCTTATAATTATCAAACTCGCGTTTTGTGTTTTTTGTAGTTCACTAGTTGATTTTGGATTAGATGAAAAACTTTGTGATTATTTCGTTCTAGTGAAATTTTGGCATGTGGCCTTAGTCTACAAGTGTATTTCACTTGTAGGCTAAATTTGTTTATTCGTGTTTATTTATTTTCGCTGCGTAATTTTAATTCCTGATTTTTTTGTGTGAAATCTGGAATATTCGGTACCTAAAATTCTAACAAGTGGTATCAGAGCGGGTCGCTTATTCTAATAAGTGTGATTCTGTCTTGATAGGTACACATGGAGTTCAACGGAACTTCGCTTTTTCGGCCTCCGATTCTCGATGGCTCAAATTACACCATTTGGAAGATGCGTATGACGTCCTACATTAAATCCATTGATGGACGGGCTTGGTTATCTGTTCTTTCCGGATGGGAGCCTCCTACTATAGAAATTGAAGGGGAGAAACACGAGAAAAATAAAGACGAGTACAGTACGGGTGAGAGCACGTTGGCCAACTTCAATTCAAAAGCACTCAATGCAATTTTTGGCACGGTCGATGAGAACATGTTTCGCTTAATTAGCACGTGCACTACTGCCAAAGATGCATGGGACACCTTGCAACGTCATTGTGAGGGTTCGAGGAGTGTTTGTCAAACGAGGCTGCGTCTTCTTGCGGCAAAATTTGAGACAATCCGAATGCTCGAAAACGAGAATATCTCTTCATACACGGCCAAGTTGATGAGTATTGTCAATGAATGTCACTCCCTTGGGGACCCGATCTCTAATGAAAGGCTCGTGGCAAAAGTAATGAGATCTCTTCCAAAGCGCTTCAACATGATGATCACGGCGCTTGATGTTTCGAAGGATGTGACGACTATTAAATTTGATGATCTTGTTGGCTCTCTGAAGACGTTCGAGATGAATCTTGAGGTGCAAGATCTCGAAGAAAAGAGTGCACCTTTCGGAAAAGGGAAGGGGATCGCCCTTCAGTCTATGTCCGAGAATGATGATAATTTGGAGAATCTAGTTCGTGATATGAAGGAAAATGAGTTTGATGAAGAAGGAGTTGCACACATGATGAGACGCTTCACATCATTGCTAAAGAGAAGAAATTCTCAAACCAACTCCCAAGCCTCGAGGTCCCGAGCGCCAAGGCCATTCACTTCACCTCATTCGAACCGATCGAATCCAACTGGTGAAAAGGCCAAACTCAATGATAGAAGAAAGTTCACCCCGAAGTCACTTGAGACCGTCCAATGCAATGCTTGCAAAGGGTATGGGCACTATGCAAATGAGTGTGCTAATACCT
>BKCP01009026.1:14494-57803 GCA_008636005.1 Striga asiatica | reverse complement strand
TAACAGACATATTTGCGGCCCAAGATTTAAAATTAAAATAGCCCAAATATATTAGTAACAATAAATAGTCCAATGATCAACATATCAAGTACCAAACTTTTCACAAAAATCATGTAAAATTGAATTTTATAATATATATTTTTGTGAAACATAAAAAAGTTATTTAGGCTTAATAGATCATTATAATACCTAAAATTATTTTGGCACAAAATTTTATTTAATTAATTAACCATTACATGTGGGCCAAATTTTTTTAATCCATTAAGGCTAAATCTAATTCAACATTTTCGGGCCCAAATGAATTTCAATTTTTTTAAGCCCATATTTGGGCCCAACTCAAAAATATGTAAAGAAAATGATCCCCAATCAAATCGGACGGCTAGGATCTGGCAATAAAAATCGATGGCTGAAAATAGCGGAAAAATGGTATAAATATCGAGATAACCCGATAGGGTTTCACATCTCCTCACATTTTCTCCGCCGCTTCGTTTTGATTTCTCTCTCTCTCTCTCGATTGTCCTTAGATTTCTCCGCCGCTTCATTCGATCTCTCTCTCTCTCTCTCTCTCGAAATTTCTTGCGAAAAAAAATGACCATCAATAACATTCGTCCGATCTTCAAGGATCGTTGTCTGATTCTTGTTGTTTAATCACTGAGCTTTCTTATTTTGTAAAATCGAGCACATCGATTTCCTTTTTCACGAATATTTTTTTCATTTTTTGAAAAAATGTGAAAATTGAAATTTGTATCGATCTTTACTTCGATCTGCGATAAATCGACGATGTTGAAATCGAAAATTTTATCACATCCGAGAAAGGTAACAACAACGATCACTATATTATTTTTTTTAAATTTGTGTTTTGATTTTAATACAGACGATGTGTTCTATTGCGAAATTGTTGCTGTTTGCTACATATTTATGTCAAGACAACACCAGATCTATGTTTTCCTTTTAATTTGTTATCTATCTGTGATCGAATTGAAATGTTTTATGTGCGAATCTGTTCGGATTTGTTCACTCTTGTTCAGTGAGCCTTCTAATTTCGAACTGAAGGAGTAAATCGATTTCCTTTTTCATAATATTTTTTTTTTCAAAAAATAAGTGAAAATTGAAATTATTCTCGATTCTGTATGACTCAACTCTCGTAAATAGATGTATGACTGATTTTGTAATTTTGTTTATTTGAATTTTTTTTTGTACTCTATTGTTCTTCGTGAATTAATTGATGTTAATGGTATATGTAAATGTTTTGATTAACAAATGGATTAACAAATTCTGCGAAACTTTGTTGACACTTGTTTTGTGACTTAACTCTATTTTTGACTCTTTTGTGACTTCACTGTATTCTCGTAATGTGAATGAATGGTTGGTATATTTGAAATGTGTAATACTAAATATGATCACACAGATATAGGTTTTTCCCTTGAATTTGTTTAGAGTACATGTTCTAAGTTCAACTGTAAGTTAATTCTTTAAATTCTAACCAATTTCTTTTAATGCATGAGAATACTCGGAGCAAGGACAATGGTTGAATTACACTAAGTAGCAGTATACACAGAGAACACCAAATAAGGTTTGCCTTATATGCAAGTGTTTTACAATAAGGCATTAGATATACTATATGATATAAGTTTATATTCTCATATGATTGTTTTTTTTTTTTTAACATTCCGTCAGTTCAATTTTTTTTTTTTAAAGTTCGATTTTATAAATTTATTGAAATTCTGACATAAATCTATAATTCCATGCGAGGACGATGATACAAAAAAGACACGGCCTCTACATTCTTCACAATACATCAGTCTACACCATACCTCAGTCTACACCATACCTCATTATTCAAAGCACAGGTAATGTTTAATTCTTGATGGCACAGGTAAAGTTTCATTATTCACAGGTAAAGTTTCAAATAAGAATCAATAGTGAATCTAAATTACCTTCTTCGATTATTTGATATTTATCTCGCATTGTTGAACTGTATGGTTGTTTGTGTGTGAGATCCGCTTTGTTTCCACCTTTGTTATCCTTCATATCGTATAGCAATCCGTTGAAAACTTGCAAAAAAAAAAATAAAATTTACACAGTTATACCTAATCAATTTTCGAAAACATGTTTTTAAAAAATATCAACGCAACTACATACAAATCTGCAATATTTTGAATCATGTGAAAAATACTGTTGAGAATATTCGTACCTGTAGAACTTCTCTCGTAAAAAATGCCGATGTGAAATTGTAGTTATGAGGTAATGATAATATTTATAAGTGATTTAATGTGTGTGACCATATCTTTAGGAGCATATCTGATTTAGTTCTGATTTTTTGGTAACTAAATATACGTTTTAGATAAATAATTCTGTACATTAAAAAAGCTTATTTAGTTCTGATTTTTTGGTAACCAAATATACGTTTTAGATAACTAATTCTGTACATTAAAAAAGCTGATTTAGTTTTGATTTTTTGGTTTTAAATATACGTTTTAGATAAATAATTATGTACATTAAAAAAGTGAATCTATTAAGTGTACTTACCAAAGTAATCCATTCAATAAATAATTCTGTACATTAGACTCAAAATCAAGATGATATTAAGTGTACTTACCAAAATAATCCATTCGATATTGGCCACATAATATTTATAAATTTATAAAAAATTTTCCATGTTCGACGATGATTAAGTACTATTTATTTATGCATAATAATAATATTTATAAATTTATTATTCGTTTTCCAAAGAGTACTTTATTATAATTACATTTTGTTATTCGAAATGAGAAAATAAATAATGTGCCGTCAAAAACTATACGATTATTTGTTCTAGTTTTATATAAATTAGATCGGCTAGTAGATTTTTTTAGTACTTAATAAGTACTTTTGTTATTCAATATAAGTGTACATAAGTGTTCAACTTAAAAAAAAAAAACAAAATCTGTATAAACACATGTAATAAAATAATGGGAAAATCAACTTTATTATTAAGGATTGAAATCTCGGAAACTATATGATTCCTAGAGATATCAACCAATAGGCAACATAAAGTTGCAATTATTCGATCCAAAACATCAAAAACATTATTATTCTAACCAAACAATTGAAAAAAAACATCCCAGCAAATAAAACATAAAAAAATCGTCTTCTAATTCAAAACCAAACATCTAATTATTATTTCCTTCATCAGTTGGGAGTAAGTTCCCATAGTCATCAACTTTCGCCTTGCCCTTCTTGCTCGTCACGGATTCCGCTTGTCCACAATCGGGGTCAATAACAAACTCATCCATCAAATTACGTTTTGCATTGGATGTATCACTAACTTGCTCAACAGCACGAACAGTCTTAAGCGGAGAAATAACTTCATCTTCATCATCGTCCTATTTAAAATAAAGTCAAGTATAAACGTCAAAGAAAATAAACTTCACTTATAAGTAAATATAAGTAATATTCAAATATAAATATTTATACTAACCTTAGTAGCTTCCTCCCTTAGTAAAAGGGTCATAAAATCGGAATTCTATAAAGAAAAAACATCATAATTAATTTTCAAATCATGTATTGTATAACAAAGGAATATGATTAATTTGTTAAATCTAATTATAAAAACTTACATCATACTCAACAACCCAATGGTTGTACTTGGAAACCAAATTTGGATCAAGAATGACCCTTAGCACGGAAAAAGTAGATGAATATCCCTTTTTTTCATTATTATTTGCTTTGATTCGAACCTTGAAAAGAAAGGTTCTCCCAACCAAGTCCTCTAAATCATCGGGCAGCTCAAAGACAGCTTTATTCTACCAAAAAAATAATAATAATATAATATTTATAAGAATTATAAATAAGCATTATTCTCGAATTAACACATATTTCTATATATATATAAATTTTTTATTGTAATAATAGTTACCTTTAACACAGAAATTTCACGTTTTAGAAGCTCACAAGACTTTCCAATCATCCGTTCACACTCTCTATCCCAACATATGAAAACAGCACTTGCAGTAGAATCAGCAACACTAAATTGAATCTTGTACCTTTAAAAAAAATCAAACTGTAAATTATTAATAATTAATAATAATATGCGAAAAGAAAAACCAAACAATATTCCAACCGTGCAATGCCACGTGTATTAGTGCACTTGGTGCAATGCATATCACCATCTTCAATTTCCATCTTGCTATTGCATCTTTTGCAAGCAAGGTACCACCAATTATCAATAATTGACTCGATTGAGGCACAAACCCAAGTATCCATAGCCTTTGAATAAAAAAAAAAAAAATTTGTAAGAATTAAAAAATAGTGATAATGATATTACAAAACAGCGGTATTATACATACAAAATCGGAATATATATATTAAAGTACCTCTTCAGTCTCATGTATAGAATCAACAGAGCTAACAATCACATCACCATCCTCAAGTCCTTGAACTTCACTCTTGACAACTAAAGAGCTATTCGATCTAAGCTTCACACTTTTGATTTTGCTAGAAGACATCCTATAAACAAAGATATTTATTTAAAATATAATCTTTAAATATATATATAACATTGCTAACAAATAAATCAAAAAAATATTTACTTTTCCAAAAAGCCTTGAACTTCGGGAATATCGTGAACACCAATCAAGTGTGTGACATCCTTTGAAGTTGTTATTTGAACTTCACCTATTGAAAAAAAAAAATCGTTAAGCAATACTAATTCAAAATTATAATAAGCATAATGTTTATGTTTATTTTGAATAATTAAAAAATAAAATAAAATTACCATTCCATGGCTTTGCACGACACATTTGTATGACCAATACAAACGGTTGATTGGCTTCCACATAATAATTCTCGAAAGCAATAAATTGATCCACATAGGCTCCCCAAACGGTACACGTCATAGTAAGACCACTAAAAATAATAAAATAATTTAAATAATAAGATATAAAAATCGAGTGAAATACTTGAAAAAAATAATCGAAATAACTAACTCCAAATTCATAAGATTGAAATTAATCATCTGCGTCGGGCCACTTTTCACGTTTTTTATTTGAATTGGATGGGTCTCCACCACCAAGCCAATAACATCTACACAAGAAAAATTTTATTAAAATCTAATAATATACATCCAATTATATAAAAAATTTTATTTTCACGGCAAAATTTAAAATATGACTTACCAAACAAAATTGCTTCGTCCACGTTGTCTATATCACGCAAAGTGAGAAATTCTCTAAAAGAGAATCGATAGAGTGGAAATGGGGTCTTGAGTTGAAAGAACTCGGTTCCCCTATGAAGAATGATGCGAAATTTGCCAATAGTTGATTTGTAAATGCCTATGTTACTCTCCACTTGATAATGATTGAAGGCATAAGCTTCTCCATCCTTAAGCTCGTCAATGAAATGAGATATGTGAACGGGCCTTATAAGAGCGGTTATCCTATCACCCTACCAAAAAAAAAAAGAATTACGATAATATATACAAAAAATAAAAACACGTAAATTAATAATAATAAATTAATAATAATAGACCTTTGTGACAAACCTCATTATCATGCAAAATTAACTCAAGAACGTTTTTGGTAGAAAAATTCTCGGAAGTTCTTTGAAACATGCGAATAATACGAAGCTTGAGGAATGGCCTATTAGACCTCTTGATATCCTTGATCAAACCCCATGTTTGAGTCATTTTCTTAAGAATCACTAATCTCACTAATAAAAAATAAAAGAGTAGGGTTGTGCTTCGTGTTGATTGAATGAATAATAACTTGCAATGCATTGATCTTTTATAGTCAAAGTTACGTGGTTAAACTTGCTAAGTAGATAAATGCAAAATGTTTAATCCGATTTACTTTAATTTCCTAATGATAATCAAACTTATTTTAGTACAATTTTTTTAATAGATGCGTGTGTGCATTATTTTCGTGTCAAATGGATATGGAATGATTTTGTTTAGATATATACAAATCATTGACAAAAAACGTGACCAAAAATATTTTAGTGTGAGATGTAAACTTGTTTGAGATTTATTAATTTCCTAATGACAATCAGACGAAATCTTTTAAATATTTTACTTACCAAACTTGTTTGATATTTATTATTAATTTCCTAATGATCAGACGTAATATTTCTATACAAATATTTTAGTTATTTTAGTTAGGGAATCGGATTGATTAGACGAATTATATGCAAATAATCCGATTGTTTTAGTGCAAATAAAGCTTATTCCGTGATTATAGTGTGAATAATTTTGGACAAATCAATATTAAGATATCTTCAAATAATTGACAAAAACACCTAAGCAAATCAGTAAGTGTTTTTAAAATTTCGGATTCTACAATTAGATATGTCCAAGTAAATTTATTAACATATTTATATATCAACATTGATTAGGATGTTTGTTCCCATCCTTATCTACTAACATATTTATCTCAAGAATCTATTGGATATCTACATTTATTAATCGAAAAAAATTGGACTTTTATAACATGATGAATATTTAAACGAAATTATTAAAAATCAAATTGTTTTCATTGGTTGAAATAAAATAAATATTGAGTAGAATTTTATAAGTCATAGTAAATCTATTAAAATATTTATCTATTAACATTCTTTAAAATGTTTGTTATATAAAAAATATTAACATATTTGTCTCAATATTTAACGCTTTTGATAGAAATCATAATTATTAATTATTAATAAAAAAATGTGGTTATTTTAAACCATATACATATTTAAACAAAATTTTGTATGTCAATATATAACTTTTTTATTACATAGGTAATCTATTAATATATACAAATTGTGGTAATTTTAAAATTTATGAATATATAAACGAAATTTGTATAAATCGAAGTTTTCTTTTAATAATAGATTAGTTTATTGTTAGTTTTACCAAAAAATTTAGTTGATATATACAGAGATCAATTTAAAATACAATAATTATGTTTAAACATTTAAACATGAAATCGAATCGAGTTGAATAATAAACGAAAACATAATAATACTCATAAAAGTCTCACAACGTAAACAAATATTATCAAATTCTAGCAATGCCATGGAATAAAATTATTAAACCCTAAACAACTCGAATTAAAATTCTAATATAAAATGCCATGGAATAAAATTATTAAACCCTAAACAACTCGAATTAAAATTCTAATATAAAAATTTAATAATTCCTCAGAAATTCATGCAATCATCTTCATAATCTCGGAACCCTAATTAGTGATGAGGGAAATTTCCATTGTACGTGAATACATCTGTCTTTGGATGAAGCACAAGCATCCATCTGTGGCCGGTTGTATTGATCCTCTGATTATTCAATTCAATAGTGTAGTTGTGGATTGTATAAACTTTGCCTTCTTTGAACACATCTCGATATAATTCCATGCTTCGACAACGAATGATGCAATTTATGCGTGAACCCTACAATAAAAAGTTATACAATTAACGAAAATAATTAATATAATTATGTATGTTTCATAAAACAATTCGTATGCTTACATTTTGATCATGAAACAGGATTTGAATATTGTTCTTGGACTGCAGCTCGAAATTTGATTCAAGAATACTGACTACTCTTAATCTCAAATACGGTTGGGTGGCCCTATTGATGTCCGCGAGTGTACCACAGAACCGTGCCATTTTTTTTTTTCTGTGTATCGATGTATTGATCTTGTTTTCTCTCTGTATTTCGATGTATCTGTATTTCGATGTATCTGTATGTAATTTTTTTTTTTTGCACCTTTGGAGAAGGGGATAAACCAATGTATTTATATAGGTAGGATTTATTTATTTTTTTTAGAATAGGATATCTACAAATAAGTGCCATAAAAATCTGACCAAATCTTATCATCATCCCATAATAACTGCACACCATATAAAGGTGCTGAAATCACTCCTATTAAAATTGGCATTGGCATCCAAAATTTCGGAATTCAAAAATTTCGCAAAGCCATGGGCGGGAATTTGCTCAATTTTGCCAAAAAATTGCACTCATTACATTGAAAATTTAGGCGGGAAATGAAATCTTTTTTTTCCTGATTTTCCACATGATTTTTTTAAAAAACTATCATTCCCTCTTTATAT
Source organism: Striga asiatica (assembly GCA_008636005.1). Classification (NCBI taxonomy): domain Eukaryota; kingdom Viridiplantae; phylum Streptophyta; class Magnoliopsida; order Lamiales; family Orobanchaceae; genus Striga; species Striga asiatica. Next base: position 49,736 of record BKCP01009026.1, on the reverse strand, counting down.
ATTAATAGATGTCATTATACACTATAAAATTAATGATAAAAATATATATAATTATATATTATATAAATAAAATAAATAAAAAATTATATATTAAAAAACATTAAACTGATAGCTTTACTTTCAAAACCATTCATAAATATTGCTAGGTAAACCCATTAACTATCGACGACACTGTGTCAACTGTCAAATACTGAGACCAAAATATTCTCACCTTCACCTCAAAATTCCAGCCATGTCCTCTGCTCACTCCCACCCTCCACTCCCCATTAAGACGGCGGCCTCCGCCCTTAAATTCCCTCTCAGCTCCAACCGACTTCCCATCGGCGTCGTCTCGCCTCGCCGCTGGCCACACTCTTCCGGCATCTTCAATATCGCAAATTTTTCCGGTACCAGTAAACGGGCCCTTGCTTTTCCAACTTCAGCCCGTTATATAATAGCTCGTGCGGGCGGATATGAGCCCGCTCGAGCTGCCGTATCGGGTCGGGTTTCCGGATCGGACGCGCACCCATTCGACGTGGTTATTGTGGGGGCGGGTATTATTGGGTTGACCATAGCCCGCCAATTCCTCCTCGGATCGAATCTGTCGGTCGCCATCGTCGACGCCGCCGTTCCGTGCGCTGGCGCCACTGGTGCAGGTACCAAATCTAGTTTTTTTTTTTTATTTTGATGTAAAACTAAGTCGGATATCTGATTCATTTTCTTCTGATTCCTGAATTTAGTTTTAACTAGAGTAATTTTCACGGGAAGTACTTGCAAACTTTGAGATAACGTAGTTTCAGCTTCTAGGAAAAAAAGAAGGATGAAGTAACTATGTTTGTTTTTTCTCTCGATAGAAGCTAACTTACTGAATAAAGAACAAGGAAATTGGAAACAATATCTTAATATCAACCTGAATTTGGCTTTTGATCTTTATTTCTTTTTTAACTTCAGGACAGGGATACATATGGAGGGTTCATAAAGTTCCGGGGGCTGAAAAATGGGAGCTGGCGATAAGAAGCCATAACTTGTGGGAGGCTCTGTCTGAAAGCGTTCAGAATCAAGGGATGGATCCTTTGGAGACACTTGGGTGGAAGAAGACGGGTTCGAATGGCTTCTCTCATCTCAATGTTTCAATATTTTCAGTTTTTGTTTCTCTCTCCTAGTTAGCTATTATCTGCTTGAGATGTTTCAAGAAAAAAGTCTTGTGTTTGTCATCCATAAGATAAAAAAATTGAGCTCTGTCGAAAGAAGTGTTGCGTTTGTCATCCATAAGATAGAAATTGAGCTCTGTGGTTAATTGTAGTCTATATGCATGCTGAAGAATAACGATATTGTATAAGACATAGCTATATTATGAATGTGATACTTGGACAGAAAAAAAAGGGGGTGTTGAGGTCAAACATCAGTTGTGATTGTGAGGAAAGTTAATTTCTGCAGGACAATAAGATGCGACTTTGTGAGCCGTAGGTTCTCTTTTAGAGATCCCCAAGTTTTTGACTGAAGCATACTTGAGAAAATCTTTTGCTTATGCTTTCCTGTAATCATATCAAGTTTTTGTATCTTCTTGACATTCGTATCTTCCAAAGTCATGGGCTCACAATCCCCCGTAGTCATATATAGCTGAAAAATCCATCAGAATATTTATAGTTGTAAAACTGCCAGTTTTAGTGCTGGGTCTCGTTTGTTCCTCTCTATAATTAGGTGTTTCATTCAGTGAGAGGATTAACTAATGAGTTTTGGTTCTGTTACTTAACAGGAAGTATGCTTGTTGGTAGAACTGCTGAGGACTGTTCTGTGTTGAGGGCAAAGGTGGAGAAGCTCGTGGAGGCTGGGTTGGGTGCACAGTTCTTGTCACGGGATGAGCTGCGGGTGGAAGAACCTGCTCTCGAGCTCGGGGAGGAAGGTGGTGCTGCTTTCATGCCCGACGACTGCCAATTGGATGCTCGTCGTGCCGTGACGTTTCTCGAGAAGGTTCTGAATAATTTATATATTCCTAATTTGCAATTTTATCTTTTGGTTTTCCCTTACAATTTTGGTCATGTGGGATGAAATGGAAGTAATTCTGTGGTTTGAGATGGACATAGACAAAAAAGAAAGGGTGAAATGTGGATTAAAATTTTGTTTTTAAAGTTAGAATATTCTCTATTCAAGGGCTTGTTTTCTTTGTTTCTTGGTTACTATTTGCTTTTTACTTAGGCTGCTTGTATACTGTATGATGTTTTGCTATTAGCAGAAAGAATGTGCAATATCCTTTGAATGATAAGAAAACTAGGATTTTAGGTTATTAATTTAATGGAAAATATTATCTTCCTTTTTGAGAGTATCACTTCATGACAGTAATAGAATGAGATGTCGATCTTTAATTAATTCATTTACTTTAATTAATTATTTCACAATATAATTATAACGCACCATTAATATATAGGCAGATGGTGTAATAAGACATAACCATTCATTTAAAAAATTAAAAAGAAAAGAGTAATGTGTGTATAACATTTGCATGAAATCTACTCCTTTCAATAGGCATATATTCATCCTCATTTTTCCCGTATTTCTAAAAGAACAAATCACATTAATTATTCTATTCTTTTACAATCCACAATGACCTAAAAAAAAAAAAAAAGAAGAATCCAATCTCATTATTTTTCTTATTTTTAGTAATTTGTTTTGCTCCACATAATTAATGGGGATACTGTCGATAGACTAACAGGTCTTTTGCAGCAGAAGGGAGATATGCTGAGTTCTATCATGAGCCAGTTACGAGCTTTATAAGGTTTGGCTAGTCATAGTTGTGCACTAGCATAATCTTCAAAATCAATTGAGTTATATGATTAAGATTAGTATTGTTTTTGGATGGTTTTAAGATAAATAGTCATTGTCAATTTGTCACGATGCTTCCAATAAGATTACATATATTCCTTTAAAAAATTACTTTTTGCTCAGATCTGAGAGCACTGGAGGAATTGAGGCAGTTCAAACTTCCAAGAGGACATTAAGTGTTAAGAAAGCTGTTGTCATTGCAGCAGGCTGCTGGAGTGGCTCAGTGGTGGACAACTTAATAAGTGATGCTGGTATTAAGATAGATGTCCCAGTTAAGCCTAGAAAGGTGTCATCTTTAAGCACCCAATCTTACTATTTTTCAAAATTTCTATTCACTGCATCTCAGCCATGTATGCTTGATTGGGTTTCTTGAGTTTTTAACGGTACTGAAGGTGACTTGCTTGCTTTAATGATCTGTAGTTTCTATTCTACCCATATATTTTCAAGAGTTAAGAAAACGTACTGTGGAGTTTGGATAATATTTCCTGTTTCTACCTTTGGGTGATATTTCTCTTTCAAGCTTTGACCATAAATTGTCAAGAGAATCAATCAGTGTAAGTAATTTTACTAACCTGTATTACCAGGGTCATCTGCTCATTCTAGAGAACTTCAAGCCTTTTAACCTTAATCACGGGCTTATGGAAGCCGCTTACGTCAGCCATGAATCTGCAAAACTGAGCTCCACCAGTACAGATTCAAAAACTGGATTTGATGCAACTATCGCGTCTGTTTCAATGACGGCTACCACGGACTTGTCAGGAAAGCTCGTGTTCGGTAAACTTCTGAGTGCTTGTTAAAATTTCTTTTGAATGGGGGCTGATTTAATATGTAGGATTCATTGTTATCTAGAGCTAAGCCGTAAAAGAGGTACTTGCAAGCCGCAATTGTCAATGCGCCCTACCATAGCTAGTGATGTTATTTTTATTCGATAATTTATTTCAATTTCTTACGTGTTCTTTCAAATGGTGTCCGTTGATTGCAGGGAGCAGCCGTGAGATTGTCGGTTTCGACACCAGAATAGACGAGTCTATCTTAGAACGTATCTGGACACGGGCAAGCGAATTCTTTCCCGTGCTAAAAAAATCGTCCCTAAGAGATCTGACTGACAGAAGGGAAGTGAGAGTAGGCCTGAGACCCTACAGTAAGTTTGTTTGACATGGGAACACAATCGACTGTAATTACATATAATATCCGACTAAAATGACATTTTTTTGTATATTGACCGTAATTTGTTACAGTGCCTGGTGGAAAACCATTGATTGCACCTGTGCCTGGACTATCAAAGGCATTCCTTGCTGCTGGACATGAAGGCGAAGGCCTATCGCTGGTAACCTTCCCATATTCTCCAGTTTTCTATTTGTTCTTTGCCAATTATTTCGCCTTTATAAAACTTTTAGTGATTTTGTAATGAAAGAGAGGTTGTTATGATCACAGGCTATGGGGACGGCCGAGATGATTTACGACATGGTGCTCGAGAATCCACCGAAAGTGAACCCTGCACCGTACGCTGTATAGTTTTTGGCTCCCTCTCTCACTGTCACTGGATAAAAGCTTGGTGTGAGTTCAAATATCCTTTTTTGTTACACCTTGAAATCCAGAAATTGTTGTGTGTAGGAAAATAAAAGCTGTGGTGTGAGTTCAAAATATCCTTTTTTATTACACCTTGAAATCCAGAAATTGTTGTGTCCTTGTGTGTAAGAAAACGGTCCCGGTTGCCATAATTATATAGGCTGCATGTTTTCAATTTTCATGTTCTGTTGCTGTTGATGACCACTTTCTTTCTTTCTTTCTTTCTTTTTTTTTTTTCTGTTAGTTTTTTGTAATACCATGGAGAATGTGGTATAAATAAAAGTTTTTTTTTCGTGCACGTTTCATAATTTCTCACAACACAACACATCAACATTAAATAATATTAATCAATCATATCACGAGGGACGGATCCAAGTTGGGCCTGGAATTGGCTTCAGTCCGGGCCTCTTATTTCCCATTTTAACAATTATAAGTTTTAAAAAAAAATTATTGTGTTTCTAACACAGTCCAATAAATCAATCCACTAACCTACTTAAATAACTCGCGTATATTGTTGATTCAAAGACTATAAACACTATTTCGATAAAATATTATATATTGTTGATCTTCCGTTCCCAAGAATTTGATTTAATTTATTCTTTAATTGTAAATTATATTTTAAAACCCTAATAGATATTTGTTTCATTTGCTTGACTGTCTTTATTTATCTTTTCAATGTAGTTGAGCTATTTTGGATTTTAATTGTAATTCTTAGGATCATTTGGCTGCAATTATTGTTTTGTTGATTGTGTATGAAGTATTAATTATGTGTTGTTTTTTATCCTCTAGTGTGGTTATTATGTATCATAATTCAATTTCAAGTCATGACGTGTAAGTATTTTATTTTGCTAGTAACTATGTCGTATGTTAAATTAATTATTGGTGTTATGGAATTTTTAGAAATTCACATGGACCACCAACTTTCAACCAAGAATTAAAACAATCCTATTGATATTATCGTTCTGTAGAAAACACGATCGTCAAACTAGTGAAAACACATCAAATATCGAGCATAGCTTCAGCTAATATTTGAAGAAAAAATATTATGTGATTTTTATGAAATTGAGTTTTTATAATTCTAGTCCAGTCTACCTTTAATTTCTGGTTTCGTCCCTGCATATCACATCAATATTTAGTTTAATATGTATACTTCTATTGAAAAATTTCATGATACCTCGTGGAGTGGTGTCCCATGGGTTTTCTACCACACATTACACATGCCAATATGGGTGTGTGTATGTGTAAATGTATGGCCAAAAACCTCATGTGTAGCATATAAAAAACTTTTTTTATCCTACTTTCATATCACATTAATTTTAATTATTATATTTTAAATATTATTTAAATACAAGCTCAAAATTTCAGTTAAATCAAACTATCAACTTTTTTATAAATTAACTCATATTATCCAATAAATTCAAGATCACTGCCAGGTGTTGTATTTAATCTCCCTTTGAGCGTTTCCTTTCCTTTTTTTCATTTTCTCCCCCAATTCCATGAACAGTACATCGAGAGAGGATTTCATCTCCGCAACTTGTCTTCTTCATCCCTCCTCGCCCTAATCTTCTCATTTCCCCCTCGATTTAGTAAATCTCTAGCCATTTTGCCTCTTCGTCGTTGTCGCTGCTATTGCCGAGGCGATGGCTTCCCCTGAGCCATCTGAGAAGGATGGTCCCCTCTGGCGGGCTGTAGTTACTGGAGTTGTGTTGGGAGAGGCGACGGCCGTCGGGCCTTCGAGTTGTTTTCCTGTTGTTGTTCCTATATTTTAAGACTTTTAAATTCACAACTTTGACGAAACGACAGAGATTTTATATAACTCAAAGCGAACCAAGTTCAAATAATACAATCCAAAACCGAAAAAGCAAACTGAAAGGACACGCCCAAAGCGGCCTAGAACCTCAACCAACTAAAAGGAAACTAAAAAAAGAAAGTAACAACAAGGATAAAAAAAACTACAAACACCATCCACTGCCTCAAGGCCTAGAGGTGAATAGGTAAAACGCAAAAACCGAATCAAACAACCAACCAACAACAGGGGACAACTTCACAGCCAACAAACTAAAACCAGATGCATTAGGACTTCAAATGAATGAAATCCAATCAGTCCTGCTGAGCGGCCTTCAATGTGACTTTAATGGGCATGATGGTGTCTTGAAAGATGCTTAGGTTGCGCGATTTCCAAAGCCACCACAGGATATAGGTAGTAAGTTGAATTCGGGCCTGTGATGTCTCTGAGTTGTCAATGGAGCAAATCTCCATCCACCAGCCTCTGAAGGAAGAGTCATGGTTTGGCAATTGAGTCCAGGAGATACGGGCCATCTTCCACAGTTGAACAGCTCTCTGACAGTGAAATAAGACATGGTTTATAGTCTCTGGAGCCAATCCACAAGTTCTACAGACCACATCTATGTTTAGGCCTCTCTCCCTCAATTTAGTTTTAACTGGTAGGGCCTCTGCTATACACTTCCAGATGAATATTTTAACTTTGTTGACCACCTTCATTTTCCAAAGCCTCTGTCTGATTCTGGATATTGGTGTGCAGCTGCTACTGGCTATGTCAAGAGAGAGAAATTTTTGCTGAGACAGGAAGGAATAAGTACTGGATACTGTGTACTTCCCATTCTTGTTGAATTTCCAGTACAATCTGTCAGGTGTCCCTGGTTTGAGAGTTTTGATATCAAGAATTGCCTTGCTGTCCTGAGCATTAAAAACTTGGTTGATGAGCCAAGAGTTCCATTCAAGTCCTGCATCAGAAATCAGATCCTTAACCCAAATTAGATGTCCTCTAGCAAGTTCAATCAGAGTTGGTTTTGGTTGCATCAGAGTGGGAACCCAGTTAACATCATCTATCCTTGTGTTTTCACCATTTCTAATTTCAACAGCATAACCTTTGGCAAAAGTAGGCAAAACTTCCAACCAGTTGGACCACAGCCATGAGCAGCTTTGTGTTTTAACAGCATCAAAGATTGAGCAGGTTGGGAAATACCTGTCTTTTAGTATTCTGCTCACCAGCAGATTTGGTTGGGAAGTGATTCTCCATAACTGCTTGCAGATGAGGGCTGAATTAAAGAGTTGAAGGTCCAGAAATCCCAAGCCACCATTGTCTTTTGGGAGAGTCAACAGTTTCCAAGCCTTCCAAGGAATGCCTTTACATTGTTCTTCCCCTGTGCTCCACCAGAATTGTGAGCAAAGTGAAGCAATTTTAGCACAGATGGCTTTGGGAATCCTGAAGCAGGACATAGTGAACATGGGAAGAGCTTGAAGCACAGCCTTAATAAGAACAGCTTTTCCAGCCTGACTCAAGAGCTTTGATTTCCAGTTTTCCAGTTTGTGAGTGACAGAATCAATAATGTACTGGAAAGTGACTACTTTGGACCTGCCAATCCCCAAAGGCAAGCCTAAGTACTTGGTTGACCTGTGCTTAGTAATACCTGCCAATGAATCACAAATTCTATTCTGCAGAGCCTCCGGGGTTTTCCTACTAAAGAAGATGGAAGACTTGCTCATATTGACAGCTTGACCAGTAAAGAGTTTGTATCTCTCAAGGATGGAGATTAAAGAATTTGCCTGAGCAACTGTAGCTTTGCAGAAAAATAAAGAGTCATCTGCAAAAAGAAGGTGTGAAATAGCAGGGCCATTTGTAGAGAGCTTTAAGCCAGTGAGATGACCAAGTTGAGTAGCATGGTTGACTAGAGCAGATAACATTTCAGCAACAATAAGGAACAGATAGGGAAAGAGAGGATCCCCTTGTCTTATTCCCCGAGATGGGAGCACATAACCATTAACTGCACCATTAATCTTGAAAGAAAATGAGGTTGTGGAGATGCAGATCATGATCAAGTTAACAAAGTCTGAGTGAAAACCCATCTGAAGCATGATTTTTTTAACACATAACCACTCAACTCTGTCAAAAGCCTTCATCAGATCAAGTTTTAGAGCCATAAAACAATGTTTGTGAGAATTATGCCTATTCAGATAGTGGAAAGCTTCTTGCCCAATGATGACATTGTCCATAAGTTGTCTCCCTTTAATAAAAGCAGACTGAGAGTCACTGATACACACATCCAGGCATTTTTGCAGTCTAAGAGCAAGGATTTTGGACAAGATCTTATAGACAACAGTACATAAACTGATAGGTCTGAATTGATGCACATATTTAGGATTGAGGCATTTGGGGATGAGAGTAATTATAGTGTGGTTCCAATATTTCAAAATGAGACCTTTATCATTTAAAAAGCTGGAAATAGCAGATACCACATCAAGTTTGATAATATCCCAAAAGGATTGATAAAAGGTATCAGTCATACCATCCTCTCCTGGGGATTTGTCAGCTGGTAGACTGAAAAGAGCTACTCTGATTTCCTCTTCTGTGACTTGTTGAAGCAATAGCTGGTTCATGTCTGCTGTGATAGAAGGTGTGATAAGAGGAAGAATAGCATCTCCATCCCAGGACCCTTCAGAGGTGAAAAGATCAGAGTAGAACTGAGTGACATGATTCTGAATGGACAGTTGGGTGTCATAAATGGAATTCTGGTTTGTAAGCAGCCTTGTTATTGCATTTTGTTTTTTTCTCACCATGGTGTAAGCATGAAAGAATTTTGAATTGTTGTCCCCTTCTTGGAGTCATCTCACTTTAGCTTTTTGCTGCCAGAATAACTCTTCTGATGTATGAGCTGCTTGGAGATCTTTCCTTGTTGTCAGCCACTCCTCCCAATTGGCAGAAATACCTTCCTGCTGCAAAGAGTTCAGTTTCTTGGATAGGTTTTCTATTGTTGATTGGCTTTGAGATTTGAAACCAGCACTCCAAATGAGAAGAGCCTGTCTAGTAGCCTTGACCTTCTCCTTTAAAATGTAGAAAGGAGTTCCAGAAAATTTTGTTCCCCAGGATTTCTGTACCACATCAGCAATTCCTTCCCTAGAGAGCCATCTTTTGTCAAACTGAAATCTTCCTTTCTTTCTTTCTTTTTTGTTCCCTGACTTGAGAATCAACATGGAGTGATCTGATGCTGATTTGGCAATGTTAGAGATAGAGGCTTGAGGGTGTGATTCCAACCAATTAGGTGATGCAAAGCCTCTGTCTAATTTAGCTTCAATTAAACCTTCAGCAAATCTGTTGTTGCACCATGTGAAGCTGTAGCCTATCATTTTTATTTCTTCCATCTGCATAGAATTGATGAAGGAGTTGAAACCAGACAGACTTGCAGAAGACCTAGGGATGCCACCTCTCTTCTCTTCCCCTTTGCAAATGTCATTCCAATCACCAACAATATGCCATAGAGGACCCCATGAGTGCTGATCCTCCTTAAGCTCTTCCCACTGAGTCTGTCTTATCAGAGAGTTGGTGTTAATATATACAAAGATTCCCCAAGTAGCGTCAGAGGCTTCCAGTTTGTACTCCACAGCAATATAGAAATTCTTTTTCACAATCTGGATAATTTGAACTTCAGAAGACCAACAGAGAAGCAAACCTCCACTCAGTCCATCTGGATCCACTATTGAACATCTTGAATCAAATTCCAATTTCCTAGTAACAGATTTTACAAAAGCTGCAGTCTTTTTAGTTTCTGACAAAAAAAGAAAAGCTGGGTGGTGAGTCCTGCATGACTCTCTGATTTGGGAAATTGTAGAGGGCCCACCCAGCCCTCTACAATTCCACACCACAGCTAGCATTGGTCACTTGGGTGCCAATCCAGGCTGGCCACCCCCACCTTCTCTAGTTCTGTTTTTTGTTTCTTATTCTCCTTTTGTTCTGCTTTCTGAGGATTACTTTCTTCATGGCTGAGTTGAGATGAGTCTCTGGTTCTCTTAACCAAATTACTAGCTCCCTGGTTACTTTGAGAATGAGGTTGTCTCAGTAACCTGCCCATTCTTGATTCTGTTATGGTCCACAGTTTAGGTTTATATTGATGTTTCCCTGTAACTGAAATTTGAGTATGCCTCTCTGGAGTTGCTTCAATCAACGGGGTTTCAATATCCATATCCCTGCTGTTATTAATAGGGGTTTGCTGATTGAAGGAGGATTCTTGAATGGCTATTGATGTTGTGACAACTTCCTTCTGTTTCACCAGAGCTAAGTTCTTGATTGTGTTGGAGGTGGAAGCTTCTGAGTCAGGTTTGTGATGTTGAGAGGGGGAGCCTTCTATGGAGAGAATTTTGTTACTGTCATTGCCTGGAGAAGGCTTATGAAAGCTTGAATGAGTAGGAGATGGTGATGGTGCATTATTAGTGGTAGGTGGGCTCTGAGAATCAGAAGGATGAGTTCCTGCCCAATGGTGATTATCGGTGGCCCTCATCCATGCTCCGTATTGACCTTCAAGCAGTGAGTGAGATTTGATATCCTCCAATCTTGTGGAACAAGTTCTATCCAGATGGCCTATTAAACCACAGTAGTGACAGTGGTTTACCAGTTTCTCATACTTGAATCCCACATTAACTGTTTGATCATCAAGTCTAAGGTTCGCACATCGAGGCAAGGGTTCTTTCAAGTCAACAGAAACCAAAAGCCTCATGATTCTGCCTCCATGGCTACCTGCACCCACAATGACTACATTCTGAACTTGTTCGAACACCTTGCCAATTTTTAGTCCAACTTCAGTGCTGAGCCAATCTAAAGGAACATTGAAAGCTTGGACCCATAATGAGAGTTCTTGAAAGGTGGGGTGATTGATTGAAAGGCCTCTTTTCCATTCTGATAGTATAAGATATTGGTTTTCATATGTCCAATTGATACCTTTGGCAACTTTGTCTTTGTCTTCTTTGCTCTGAAAGATGAACTGGTAATAGTTTGGCCCCAATTCCTTCACCTCCATGGGTTGATTGAGCCTCCAAATGTGGCCCATAGCCCGCTTAACCCCAATCCAACTGGTCTTTCTATCGCCAACCAATTTCCCGAACAAGCTACGTTGACACTCTTCCGCACTAAGCTTTATGTCATCCTTGCCGAGATCAATGAATTCATTTTCCTTAGCTGATAATGACACACTTTGAAGTTTTTGAGCTAACTCTTCATCTTGTCCGATGCTATTATGGGTCTCCATGAGTAACCCTAACTGAATACAGTAGGACTTCAAGTGTAGATAAATTGAACACTATAACTACCGAGAAGAAGTGAGGATCGAAAGAAAGATAAGGAGGTCGGAAATGGTCACCAGAAAATCGCTCTTCACCTCCATGGGTTGATTGACTTTAGTGAAATCTTTTGTAATATTAAGGGGTATGGGGTGTATTCACCTTGGACTTTTTAAAACCTTTTAAAAGTTTAATGATTTACTTGAAATTTTAAAAAGTCAATAGCTAATCAATTTATTTATCACTTGGATTTGTCTGGATTTTGTAAGAGTTATTGAGGTTTCACAAATACAAATCATATATGAATTAACACCACATCGCATCTTCAAACATAAGATTTTCAAGAATTTCTCTTAAATATGAAAGCCTTAAAAAGTCTGATATTTAAAAAATAAAATAAAATTAAAATGTCACTTATAATCCCAAACAAATATGCTCACCCTCCTAAATATGAGATTTATTAGTAGAATTTGGCATATGTAATTTGTGTTTGAAATTTAATCAAATCTTAATAAATCATAATAATTTCTCAGTTTTAAAATAAATTAAATATTTCGCGAATTTTTAAGACTTTTAAAATTTTCATTAAGATAACACTTGTTAAAGACTAAACTAAATACAACATAATTTTCAAAATCTGTAAAAATACTAAATGAATACATACNTAGACAAAAATATGGAAAATGTTGAAAAGAACAACATCAAAACAAAGCAAATGACCAAACCTCAACCCACATATTTCGATGTAAAATCCTTTGCTTGTTCATGTCAAATTCAAACACTGAAAGTGGTTGTTTGGTATTTTGTGATGACAAAAATAAATGAGACACATCAAGATTTCAACGACATCAATGGTTGAGGTAATTTTATTAGTGTTTAATGCTACGGGTAATCAAAATAATTAAGTAATTATTGGTAAATAGCTTTAATTTTTATTCTTGAAGTGAGTATTTCTGAATAAGATATGACTGGTAATTATGAAATTAGTCAAATTTGAAAACCATGATCAAAATATACAATAATATATAAAACCAAAATTGAACAAAATATTATTGGACATATATTATTTTGTAATTATCATTCTTCCTTTCATTTTAGTGAAGCTGCAAGGGGACACTTCTCTGCCCACTTTTTAATGCCTCTGCAACTTATGGACAAAAGCTTGCAATTACTTGTGAATGAAAAAACTGTTCACAAACAGTAGCTTGTTCAGCTAATTTCTTGAAAATGCTGATTCACACCCATACCCATACACAGTGTTGACTTGAGAATGCCTCATAACCTATTCAAACAATCTTTACCAAATCCATGTAAGAAATAAAATAATAATAAAACCTAGCTAGCTAATTGTAGACTACTTGACTCTTGATATTATTTTTGAATAAAATATATATTTGTGACATAAAAATATCAAACTTATATTTATGTTATTTTTTATTTCAATATTTTAGTTTAAAAGAAAGTGTAAATATAAATTGACAAATTGTTAGATTAAAACAAGCTTAGACTGCCATTGTATTAGTATACAAGAATTTTTTTTTTTTGTTTTTTCACCCATGATTTATATTTCTGAAAATAATATATATTTTCTTACAAATATTTTGCTTTACGAAAATGATAGTATTCCAACAGAAAATCTTAATTGAAATTTATTCCTATATAATTTTAATTCTGTTATTTTCATTGAAATAATTCCCATGGAAAAATTCTAACGAAAATTTTCCTTGGGGATTTTTTTTTAGATTTGACGATTCTAACAGTAGATCGGTTGAAATATGAGTAAAAAAGACGTGAATGAAAAAAGTGTATTCCGACGAAAATTCTTAAAACATTAAAGTATTGTAAAATGATTGTTGGAATCATCAAACTCCGACTAAAATTTCAAGAAAAATATAATTCCAATTGAATATGTTAGTGTTGATTTTCGTTTGAAAAATGTTTCATTAGGATATTTTGCTGTTAGAAAACGGTAATTATTGTTTTTTCGCTACAAACCCCACTAACATAATTAAAATGACAATAAAATAATAATTATTATGTATTTTCGACAAAAAAACACTATTTATATGTTCACATATTTCTAACTAGCGATCCTAACATATAACATTAATCATTTTATATCACATCAATTTTAATTATTATATTTATTCTATATTTATTCACAATTTTATATTTTTCTCACATTTTCTGAAATTATTTTTTCATTGTTCATCTTGAGGGTGCTTGGACAAGGATTTTCCAATTATTTTCCGCCAATCACTTTTTTTAACTCAAAATTTAACTTAAGCCAACTATTCTCAATATTATTAAATAATATCAATCAATGATACTCATCACATTTATTTTAATTCAGTATTTATTCACTCACATAATTTTAACTACTCATCACTTCCAATCGTATTTCTCATACTTTCACAAAGTGTTTTAAATACCGTACCGGTAATTATACTGGACGAGTCACCGCTACACAGATCAACCGGTTTTAATAAATATGAAATTTATTTATTATTAAAATATAAATAATATTTCAAACTAATTTAATAAATACTGAATTTAATTAAAATCTAATAACAATGTAAATATACAAAAATTAAGTGTAGAATTTTCAATTTATGTAAATAAGTCAATAAAAATATATTAAAAATATTTTTTTAAATCCGGTCAAATCGGTATATTGACTGGTATTATGGCCGGTATTTTCTGGTAATCTGGTCTAAAGCGGTATTTTGACCAAAACGTTGTTTAGATGGTAACCGTACCGACTGTTACGGTACGGTATTTTAAACATTTTTTTTACAACAAATCTATTTTAGTTATTTTGTTTTAAAAGTTATTTTTATACAAATTCAAAATTCAGTCAAACTTAAGTACGTAACTCAACCAACTTTTTAAAAAACCAAAAAATTAATTAAAACAAAAATATTCAATCAAAAACTTATATATATCCAGACAACCCCTTGCATTTATAAATGAGATAATTTTTTTTTTTAAAAAAAAGTTATATCAATAAAGTCTCCAGTACAAACCATTTGCTTCAATTTTAAACTATAGAGTTGGCGGTGGACTGTTAGGCCAAAATGTCTCAAGATAAAATATTTATTATAGCATTTCTGCATGCGACGTTAGAAACTTTCGAAAGAGCTTTTGCAACTTTTCAACCTTTAATTTTTTTTTTTCCCATTTGTTGTTTTTTCTTTTGAAGACATGGGTGGGCCTCGATCTTTGGAATTTCGTTTTCTCTCTCTTTTAAATATTTTATTATTATTATATTAGATTTGGAGTAATGTCTTTGCAAATTTTTAAATGGGCAAAAGTTATTTTGCATATGACTTTAATGGGAAAAGTTGAAGAGAGTTGCGGCATCCACAAAGTTGGATTGACAAAATACAACTTACATAAGCCAAAATCATTAAATATTTTGTTGGATAAATTTAATAGTACAACTTTCTTTTAAGTATCAAGCACGCAACACTGAAATTGAGCTACTTCATTTAGATTCAGTGGTTTGTTATTGCGGTTGTGACTGAGCTCAAAAGAAACGTAACATTCTTTTTAATTATAAGTCAGTATAATTTACCCAAACACCCCTGACATGAGTTATATTCAAGCCCAACTCTAGAAAAAATATTATTTGAATGGAACTTTAATTATTATTTAAAATTCGAACAGAACTCAAGCAAAATTTGAGCATTTGTTTATTTGTCATCATAATCATAATAATTACAAGACAATGTTTTCCAACAGTGTACCTAAGTTGGAGTGTTACATGATCCTAGTCAATGATTTTTTCAAGACACAATTTATTATTCAATGTTCTGAGTAAATAATAAATTTTACTGAACCGATTGGATAATAAAATGGTGACAATTTTCTAAATCTAGGAAAAAAATGCCAAGTATAAAATCTTTTTTTGAATTTTGTAATATAGTTTTTCTTGCAAGTTACAAGTCATAAGAATCTTTTGATTCAACTATTTCAAACTCATACCATGAAATGAAACTGACAATTCAAAGGCTGAAAATTGGAAAAAGAAAGAAAAAAAAAATGTACAGAGAAGAAAGAAAAATTAAAGATAGTCCCAAGAACACAGCTGATTGCTCATCTCATTAAACCTATTCACATGCCTCTTTGTGGCCTTTCAGTAGCACACTTTCTGGCCTTTTACCCTACACTTGCATATACATATCATCTCATTGGAATATACACTTAATTTTAATTATAAAACCAGAGAGTGAGAGAGACAAACAAGGCAAAGCAGTGACACCTCTGATTAAAGTCTTGTAAAGTTTTTTCTTCCTTAAAAATAAAAGTTAAAATACAGCACAATACAAGCCCCTGTCAAACCCTGCTTTTTTCACCTCTCTGTTTTTCTTCTCTGTCTATATATTAATTTTTTACCGTACTTAGATATCTGAGCTCCTTTAATTTTTTTTACTTTACCTNTTCTATTCTACTACCAAAGCCCCAAAAGTAAACCCCCAAAGAAGGGGAAAAAAAAGAAAGAAAGAGTCTCATCCATCAACTCTGATTGGAAAAAATTCTCCACAAGTCAAAGATTTTTTCTTCAATTTCCTTTTCTCATCATTCTTGACTCTAAAAACAACCATGGATGTAAGCTGCTGTCGTATATATTTACTTTTCCCCTTATATTTCTCTTTATTCTTTCTCTGTTTTTTTTTTTTAAAGAAAAATCATTTTTTTTGAAAAAGCTGGAAACTTTGGTTCTTGGGCAGCGTGTAATATGTGTGTATGTTTGATTTTAATAAAAAAAATGCATGAAATGTGCAGGAATTTTACTTCCAGAGGACGGGCCATGTGCCGGCGTTCGGGAGCTGGGAATGCTACAGTGACCTGCCGTTCACTCAATGCTTTGAGTCGGCCACGCAAGCCGGCCTCTTTCGCTACACCTACTCCGACCACCGTGACCTGTACGTGGCAGGCGACTTGTACGAGAATGACATTTGTACCCCTGCCATGATTGTTGTCCCTCGTCATACGGTAAAAATCCTCTTAATACAGCTCCATGTTTTTTTTTGATAAATCATTGAACTAGTAACAGGAAAAATCCAATCTTGATGCCATTATTCATGAAATTTAATGAAGAATGTTAAAATGCAGGTTTCTTTTTGTCTAATAGGGTTATGTAATGATGAACCTTTTCCTGGCTGAGTTTTAGTTGTTTATTTGATTTAATGTGAATGTGTGGACTAACTGGGAGTTGGGTATGTAATTCTGGATTTTGCAGGGTAAAAAAGGGTACCCAAAAGAGAAAGAAGTTGAAAAAGGGGAGGATAGTTGGGTGGGGTGTAACTGTGAGTGTGAAGTGAAAAGAGGTGGAAAAATTGCACCTAAAGCTGTTGATGAGGACTTGTACAAGATTTCACCTCATCTACTACGCCAGCAAGCCAAAAGGGTACTAAAAAAGTTGCAAATTTTCCTTAATGCTTGCAAATATCATTATATTAGATGAATTTTAGGTAAAAAAATATGTGTTGTGGGGAGAGGCTTCAAGATCATTCATTTTTCTCTTATAATTCTTGAAATTCTTAGAAATTCCTCGAAAGGAGATACATTTTGGCTTTACTTTAATAATAATCTCCACTGTGATTTGTTGGTTTAGGAGTTGAGCTTTAGAAGTATTAAGCAAAGTTATCTGTCCTCTGCTCAGTTTTTTCCCTTAGGTTTTCAATTCTGATCTTGAAAACAGAACACTTGAAGACAAATAGAGGTGTACCATTGAGCAGATACTGATTAGAGTAAATAAATACAAATAACAATGAATGCAGGACCCAAACAACAGTGGCAGATGATAATAATAAAATAAATCTGATTAAACAGTTCGTGTTATTTTTATTTTTATTTTCATTTTTATTTTTATTTTTGTTGCAGAAGAGAGGATGGGGCATCTTTTCAAGCTGCCTCCGGCCCACATGTGTCTGTTAAGACTTTCTTTGCCCTTAAATATAAATATATCAGAATCTAAGCCAAGTATTATGCAGGTTGTTAAATTAGCTTTAAAAAAAAGAAGAACAAAAAAATATAGTATATGTGGAGGTCCTAGAAGATAATTCTCATCATTATCATAAACATTATGACTAACGGTATCTATGATGGGGATGTTATCATGTTGCTGTTTCCTATGGTTTTTGACAAGCCTTTCTGTGGTAGATTTATTTGAGTATTGTAATTTGTAAGCTAAGGAACAACATTATGACTGGAAATCCTAAAGTTAATCTTGACCGTGCTTTGATAAAGTACACCTTGCTGTTATTATACTGTCACACACACTTATTTTTTATTGTAAAGCTAGTCCTGTGATATCTTTTGCTTTAAAAAAACTGTGAAATATGATCCATTTAGTATTTGAACAAAAAAAATCACCAACTAAATTGGACCGCCCGGTACGATCGGGAAACCGGCCGTCACAAAAACTAACATAGATGTTGTGAATCTGTGATCATGATCGAAATGAAATTTGTTACACATGTCATTTCACTTATTCAAGGTTTCATTTTCATTCACCAACAAAATTAACCAGAAACAGGGCAACTCTGAGGTACATAAAACACATTTTTCCTTGTTTTTCTCTACACATGATTGAAATCGGGCATTCGTTTCCAATAATAGTTTCTTAATTGAGATTAAAATTAAAAAATAATATATATAGTACCCAAGGTGAAGGAGGGTAGTTTATTTATTTAAAAAAGAAAAAAATCAAGTGGACAAAAGAAAAGAGTGAAAAAAATAAAAAGGACGTATTTTATGAATACGTTTTTCTAATAACATTTTATTAGAAAAACATATTCATAGAATATGTTTTTTATTTAATTTTAAAAATTTTAATTTCCTTTTAAAAAGAGTCGAATTGAATAAAAATTAATAATCATAAAACGTATTTCACAAATACGTTTAAAAAACCCTAAAATTGATTTTAGGGTTTTGAAAAACAGATTTTGTTAATACGTTTTTTATTTATAAAATTTAATTAAAAAAAATCTTTTAAATCGTATATTTTTATTACGTTGTTAATTAAATAAAAAATATAAAAAATAATTAAAAGCATATAAGCATAATACGGTTTTAAATGCAATTTCTTAAAAAAAAAATATAAACGTATTCTATAAATACGTTTTATAATTAAATATGTATAAAACGTATTATAGTAATAAGTTTTACAATGAATAAAAATCAAATTTTCTTCTCTTCTTCTCTATTTATGCGCGACCATTCACTTCACAGAGAGCGAGAGCGGGAAAAAAAAAAAAAAAACCTCGATCCAATCGCCACCCCGACGTGAATCGAAAACAACAACACGAACCGCATTTTCGGTTAATTCATTCGCACGAGGTATATTGGCTAATCTAACTTTTGACATTGTTTGGATTTGTTTGGAGATTAGGAATTGTTATAGTATTTTTGAATGTGGTGGTGTTTGAAGATTGAGAATTGTTAATTTTTTATCGATTATGTGTGTACGTTGAATTGGAGATTGGAATTTTGTTGGAAATTGTCAATTGCGTATTGATTGGTTGTTGTTGGACTTAGGGTTTTTGAAATTAGGGTTAGAATTAGGGGTTTTAATTTATTCGAAATATAGATTAATTGTATGTTATTGTTGGATTATGTGTATTAGGGATTTGGAGGATTTTGGGTGTTGGATTAGACATTATATGGTGTTGTAATTGGGAAGAATTGAATTTTTTTTGCAACACGAATAAATGGCGTATTGCGGTCCATATTTTGTTAATTTGTATTGGCGATGTGCGAAAAAACAATTTGTTTCATTTATAGATCGTCCGGATGTTTCATTTGTTATTACGAGAAGGATATCATATGGAGAATTGATACAGATGAGTAATGGAAATTGTCGGTTTGGAGAAGGTTGGACAATTCAACAGATTACTTTAATGTTTCATCAACCTGATGGTTCGTGGAATGCCGGAAGACTCGATAACGATAGTGCTATTCAGTGGATTTATTTCTCTCCTCCTATGTCCATTGTGTATTTGCATTTATCGTTGGAGGCAATTACACCGGTTCCACAGTTTGAAGATTTTACTCCTTATTACGGGGGAGTGGATGCTGTTGAGGGCACGTCGACTTCTCATCTACGTAATTTTGGAGAAGGGACAAGCTCACAATGGTCAAATGAGGACGGGGAAGAAAGTGACGAAGATTTTATTCTCGGTGAAGATGATTTCACAGACGAGACCTCAGAAACCGAATCAGATAGATCGGTAAATAAGGAGAATGAAGCCGAGTTCATTGAAGAAGAACACCCCTTTCCTAGTGGTGGTCGGGACCTATACTGTGAGATGGGTGAATGGGAGCCGTCCAGGATAGATGAGGACGAGTATGCTATTCCACTCTGGAACGACGACATTGAGACCATACGTTTGGGTATAGTTTTTAGGAGCAAGCAAGAAGCCCAAACGGCTCTAATGGCTTGGAACGTCGATATGTTGTGGGAGATTCGGATAAATGATTCAAATCAAAAGTCATACAAAGTGGTCTGCAGATCTAGAGATCCGCCTTGTGTGTGGAAGGCTCGGGTGACTAAGTGCAGAGGGGTTCATGATTTGTGGGAACTAACTGAATGGATCGATAGACACACTTGTATGCAGCGGGTCGAGAGAAATGACCACAGAAATGTAACCGCCCAAATGATTTCAAATCTCATTCATAATAAGATTCGAAAGAAAGTGGAGTACGGTGTCTGCATGATCCAGGTTGATGTGAAACAGTGCTGGAAAGTAGATGTGAGCTACAAGAAGGCATGTCACATAAGGAAAAAAGCCATCAAGAGTGTGTATGGCACTTGGGAATCGAACTTCGCAGAACTCCCTCAGTAAGCAAAAATTGATTACAAATATATGTGTTGTTTGTCTGTCACTATGTTTATCTATTTATTATGAAACCGTTTTGTGATGTGCAGGTATTTTGCCGCGCTTCAAAGAACCAATCCCTCCACAGTTGTAGAGTGAGAATGGCAGGGTGGGGAAATGGCGCGACACCTTCGAGACAGACAATTCAAATTTGTATTTTGGGCGTTTGGTCCCGCCATTCAAACTTTCAAAATGTGCCCGCCGGTTATTAGCGTCGATGGCACACATTTGCGTGGATCCTACAACGAAAAATTGCTTATGGCCATAGCACAGACTGCGAATAAGCGGTTATTGCCAATCGCGTATGCGCTTGTCGATGAAGAAAGCACAGACAGTTGGTCATTTTTCCTTAAGAATCTGCAGCAACATGTAGTCTTCCAAAGACGTATCTGCGTTCTTTCTGACAGGGATGCGGGCCTACTCAGTGCCATTGAATCATTAACAGAATGGCAAGAACCCGTTGTGTATCATCGGATTTGCCTTCGACACCTTCGAAGCAACGTGGTGACTGATTTCAGGAGTAAGAAAATTCGGACTTGGTGTTGGGAATTGGGTTCGAAATTGTCGGAGCGGAAGTTTCGAGACACAATTACCTTTTTCGAATTCCTTTGGAGAAGTGGACCCTGTTTAAAGATAATGGACGCAGATGGGGCACATTGACAACGAATATGTCGGAGAGTTACAACAACGTCCTGAAAGGGGTTAGGTTCCTGCCTTGCAGAGCTTTGGTAGACGCCACATTGCATAAAACTCTGGATTTGTTTCAACAGGAACAAAACAAGTCCACGAGATGCAGGACTCCCATTGCTATGGAGCAATATAACGCATTTTTGCAATTGGAGCAGACAGGCGCCACTCATAATGTCCGTGTTAGGGACGCCGACAGCTCCATGTACGAAGTGGAAACCGATTTACGGGCGAGTGGAAGAGGGCAAAACAAGTAAGTATATTTTTTTTTTTGTCCATTCAATTTTTTCATATTGTATATATATAAATCACTGGGGAACTATTATACCTATAAGGTAGATTACAACCGTAAATGTTGTAGTTGTCGGAAGTGGCAGACGCATCGGAAACCATGCTCTCATGTGTTAGTCGTCTGTCGTTCAGTTGGGACTGACCCAAAACTGTTGTACAGTGAGTATTTTTGGACGGAGAACTAGGTAGCTCAATTTAGTAATTGGAGTTTTGCTCCGATTGGTAATCCGGATACATGGGCGCCGGTCGAGTGGAAAATTGATACCACACTGGGAGAGGATGATCTTGAAGTCTGGACCCGGTCGCGTGTAAACGAGACGATATCGCATGCAAATGGATCGTCGGGCACGCCGCAGGAGTGATAGGGGACAGTGTTCAAGATGTGGTAATCCCGATCATGTTGTGGATGAGTATTCGTCCTCACATCCTCGCACCGACAGGTCTAGACTTCGTGATGAGTGGGGGAACTAGATTTGTTAGTGTTTATTCGGATTTGTTTGGAGAGTTCATTTGGATTTGGTTGGATTATTTATTTTGTTTTGTTTGGATGGTTTATTTTATTTGAATTTGTTTGGATGATTTATTTGGAATTGTTTGGATGGTATTTACGGTAGATTAGTTGATTTGTTACTGTAATTTTGGTTTGGATGGTATTTTATGCGTTAGATTGTGAATTTCGATTTGCTTTGTTGTTTTGGATTGTTGGAACATGTTTTTTGGGGTGTTAGAATAGAAAAAATTTGTATTTTTTTTTTTTCATATCCCAGTTTAAAACGTATTTTTGAAATACGTTTTATAAATATTTAAATGTAAAACGGATTACAAGAATCCGTTCTACAAATAAATAAATGTACAACGTATTTCTCTAATACGTTTTTTAAAAAAGTGTTAATTGCAAATGAAATCCTAACATTTTGTTAAATTGCAGATAAAACTCCACTTTATAAGTTTGACAAATAAAATACTAACCTTTTCATAAGTGTTGTAATTGTGTCTCAACTGTCACCCGCCGCCGCCAACCGCCACCCGCTGCCGGCCAACTTCGTCGGATGTTGAAAATTTTTACATGATCTTATAGCTCTCGTCCGTGCAGACAACATATCCGAGTTTCACGAAAAAATTCCGACGATAAGGTGATGACCGAAAAAGTCATCACCCGAAAAAGTCACCGGTTCTGGCGAAGGTGGACGTCACTAGATGCGGCTTTGCGAGAGGAGTTCAACAGTACCTTCGGATTCACGTGGGTCAAAGCGAGTCACCGGGAATTTGCGAAAGAGCCGGATAAAATTTGTATATCTACGAGCTTTGACCGGAAAATTGGAAGCCTTATCGTCGGAATTTTTTCGTGAAACTCGAATATGTTGTCGGCACGGAAGAGACCTACAAGATCATATAATAATTTTCAACATCCGGCGAAGTTGGCCGGCGGCGGGTGGCGGTTGAGACACAATTGCAACACTTATGAAAGGTTAATATTTTTTTTGCCAAAATTATAAAGTGGAGTTTTATCTGCAATTTAACAAAAGATTAGAATTTTATCTGCAATTAACCCTTTAAAAAAAAAGTTTATATAATCCGTTTTAAAACGTATAATATAATATAAGATATTTATTATATTATATAGTATATTGTTATATAACATAATAGTATAGTATATAGTATAGTATAGTACATAACATAACAATATAATATATAGTTTAGTACATAACATATAACATATAGTATATATACTAGTATATAGCATATAGTATATAACATATAATATATAGTATATAGTATATTGTATATAGTATATAACATATAACAATAACATATAGTATATAGCACATATAATATATAGTATATACTATATAGTATATAACTCAACTCTCGTGCTTTGATGAGTTTTTGAGTGATTTTCAGTATTTTTGGAGCTGTTTCTGTTGCACAATGAGGTGTGGGTGCTCGGAAGAAGGTCGAAGAAGAGTTTCCAGTGAGTACGGGGGTGTCCCGTACTGAACCAGCAGGCCCCGTACTCCTGTAGCAGGCCCAAACAATTCACGATTAAAAGGCCTAGAGAAATTAATATAATTGGGCCTACATATTTTGTGTTGGAAGAGGTGGGCCACGTGTGATGGTGAAAGGATGAAGAAAAAGGCCCACTCATTATATTACTTGACTTTACTTGGAAATAGAAGGAGAGAGACATAAAATAATTAAAAGAAAGGAAAGGATATATATATAAAGGAGGAGAGTTGCGTGAAAGAGGAATTATTCATTCTTTGACCTGGACATTGCGGCTGCGGGACTGGAACAGAGAAAAGGCAACAGACGGCATTGGAAATTAGAGAAGAACATTATTTCTCTTTTCTCTTTTCTTTCTTGTGTAATTAAATTCATGATTATGTTATTGAACACTATGAGTGAGTAGTCTTTTTATTCTAGTTCCGGGGAAGTTGAACCCTACGATTGACTATGTCTTGATTGATTATTTGGTTGATGATTTTAATATCTTTTTGGAATTGCTTGTGTTATTTTGAATAATTCACCATGATGTGTTAGTCTTATTTAGATTGATCACCTAGATTAGGCTTTTCATATCTACATCTGAATTAGACTTGCAATCCGTAATTGTTGTTGTGTTTAATTCATAAGAGGTAATCGGAAGATGGTAACTACCGGGGATAACACGGCCTAATTAAGTGAACGAACGCGGTTGAGTTCACTAAGTAGTGTAGCCTATTTTTCTAATTCTTAAAGCGGCTAATTGTATTAAATCTTGAAAAGGACTGTACAAGAAGTCAGGTTTAATCGTCGAGCGTCTCGCGGTTAAATTAAAAATAAGGAAAAATTCGGGTAACAGACCGTGTCGTTACCTAGGGCTAGTAATTCCAAGAGATAGCGAAATCTGATACTAAAATTAATTAGACGAGTCAGTCGAGGGTGTAGACGGAACCGTGGACTAGAAGCTTTCCCATTTATTTGATTATCATCTTTATTTGTTGTATTCGAGTTCATTCCGTCATTTTCGATTTATTATGTATATGATTTTTGAATCTGTGGATTTATTGTTTATTTAATTTTTTGTGTTTTTGTGATTTTTTTTTTGTGAATATGATTGTATTATTGTAATTTAATTAATTATTGTTTGTATGTAGTATATAATGATTGTTTTTTTTTTGGCAGAAAATGGCATCTTCGTCATCCTCACAACCGCACCGCTACAATGTACATCCCGGTCCGAGGGATCCGTCCGTTCTATATCTTCAGTACTGCCACCGGTCGAGTGATTTATTCGAAGATATAAACGGATGTCGTGACGGCGTCATTAAACTTCGCCGTTTCGACACTCAGTTCTGGAAGGCATTAGATCACCAGCATCCCAGAGTTTGGGATGCCATCGAGAGGGCAGGTTTTGGCCCGCTGTTTCGAATGGGCAGAGTTATGACCGACAACAGCCTCGTCACGTGTCTGGTGGAAAGGTGGCGACCGGAGACGCATACCTTCCACTTTGACTTTCGGGAGGCCACCATCACGCTGCAGGACGTACAAGTCCTTTTTGGTCTCCCGATCGATGGAGAGCCTTATTGGGGAGAGACTCAAGATAACACACCCCTAGACTAGCAAGAAATTTGTAATGATGAGCTAGGGTTCGAGCCCTAGGTTCAGGTAAATTTTTGTTACAACAATTTTTTTTTTTGTTTTTAATTTTATTTATGTTTACTCAATTCATTAATTTTGAATATATATAAACCACTCTCAGAACCCCGACGAAGCGGTTCAAGACCCCAAGACTTGGGCCATTCATGGCCAGTATTTGAGGGTCTATGCGTTAGAAGACGAGTGCAACAGAGAGCTACCCTATGGAGAGCATATCCTCACCTACGAGGCGAGGGCGAAGGCCCTTATACTCTGGTGCATCGGTTCATTCTTCTTCCCCGACCAGAGGGGCAATGGAGTGAACATGTACTGGTTGCAGCTTTTGCACGAAATACGATCAAGACGTACAGCTGGGTTCGGCGGTCCTCGCCGGAGTGTATAGAGCGCTCTGCACGAGCGCCAAGTCCGGGGAAAACTGGATCAAGAACTGTGTCCAATTGATTCAGGTAAATTTATTTGCTTGTTATTTGAAAATTCATTTTTGTATTGTAATTTAGATTAATATCTAATAACAAATGAATATGTCGACATGTGTAGGTTTGGGCATATGAACGTATCCCTCGTATTCGCCCAAGAATGAGGGATACGAACTTTGAGAGAGTCGCTGGTTGTCCCTTAGGTGGAAGGTAATAAAATTTATTTATATCTAATACTTAGATTATTTCCACTATCAAATTTTGTGATTACATTTTTATTTTTACTGTGATTTTTAAGGTGGGTGGGAAAGAGGAGCACGACACACCTGCGCAAAGGAACAGCCACCACCCGGAATCAATTGACAGGGGGCTCACAGAGACGGATGTAAGATTATTATTATTATTTTTATTTGTTGTTTGTTTTAATTTTTTTTATAACTTAATTCCTAATTATTATTTTTTTATATATCTTTTTTTCAGTTAGAATGGCTACCCTATCAGTGGCACCTGCAAGCGAATGTTCTCCCGGCCCAGTGTACAGAAAGTTCACACCTCTGGATGCATAGGGGGTGGATCTTCAACTGGAACGTCCGTGAACTCCACCTGCCTGATAGGGTCCTCCGTCAGTTCGGGTGCTGGCAGTCCACCCCCGAGCCTCCTATCATTACGACTGAGACCGAACATCAGTTACACCATCGAGGCCAGGGGATGACTGAGAGGCCAGTTTTTGATTGGGTCGCCTTTCACGGAGAGCTTGGGAATGCTTGGGTCGAACATAGAGATGAAAATGTTGTCCCAGCCCTTGTAGTGGAGCCATTCATTGAGCCTGAGGCGGGTTACCTTGATTGGTTTCATAGTATCACTGTGAGACTACTCGATGACCCTGCCAAGTACGCGGTGGCCCAACCGGACAGAGGCTTTCACCCACTTGCCGAGCAGGGGAAGTGCGATGTAAGTAATATATATTTGTGTTTATTATTATTATTATTATTATTATTATTATTATTATTATTATGATTTTTTTTTATTTAGTTTGTGTTTCATTCTAATTGACTTTGAATTTAATTTTCAGGCTACCGCCATAAAGGGTGCTTTTCACACGTTATCTAACGTGGACCACCTATATCATACATTCCATCCAGATGTGTTGGCGGCATTCCAACAGGCCAAGAGCCTTCTATATAGTTCTCTGACTGTCAGAGGTGGAGACGTCGCACAAGGGAAGTCGCCGAGCCAAGTTCTCTCGCAGGAGAGCTATGTCCGATCCCAGAGGACGCAGTCACACCGGGCGAGGCATCGACCTGCTGCCAACATTGGTGGAGGTAGAAGACGACGCGACCGCCAACCCGCTGCCGACACCGGGCCTCAGGAAGAAGAAGAAGAAGAAGGTGAAAATTTTTAACTTAACACAAAAATAATTTTATTTATTGTATTTATTTATTTATTGTGATTTTAAAAAAAAAAATGATTTACTCAGGTGAAGAAGAACAAGAAGAAGAAGAACCTATCACGCCTACAGCATCGTCTTCTTCACGACGACCACAACGTCGGATCAGCCACAGACACCGCAATCCTACGAGTCGATACACTCCTAATTAGTTTGTGTTGTATTCAGGGAATTTTGTGAACATATTTGTTTTTTTTTTTTTCATTCTGTATACTGATATTAGTGTTTTGAATAAATTATTGTGGTTGACTTTTTGTATATAGTGTATGTTGGATTATTTTGGGAGAATTGATTCATATTAGTTGGTTGAACAGGTTGTGAAATGGATCCAAAAAAACATTTTGCATTTTTCTGTAGTGAAAAACGTATTCTAGGAATACGTTTTACGTAGAGTTAGGCAAAATTAGGGCAAAATCAATTTTTGGGGGGAAATTGATTTTACAAAAAAAAACGTATTTGCCAAATACGTTTTATATTTGCAAAATTTATTTTCTACAGAAAATTTATTTTTAATAATTTTAAAATTATTTTATTTTAAAAACGTATTTCAAGAATACGTTTTATAATAAAAAAAACTCGTGAAATTAATTTTAATTATAAAACGTATTGCAATAATACGTTTTTAGTTTTTTTGACTTGAAAACGTATTTCATCTATACGTTTTTACTTAATTTAATTAACTTAATTACATTAACTTTGTTAATTAATTATTATTTAGTAAACTGTATTGTTGGAATACGTTTTACTATGAAAAACGTATTCCTCGAATTTGTTTTTTATGGTAAAACGTATTCACCGATACGGCTTTTTTATTTTTTTCCACTCCTTTGTTTTTTTTTTTTATTTTTCTCCACTTATTTTTTTTAAATAAATAAAAAATTCAGGTGAAGGAGTCCTCCTCACAAAATTATTATATATTTTTTTAATAGAAGCTGAAAATATAAAAATGCTTGTAACTCTTGCATCAAGAGTCCAACATCCGAATAACAATACATGAATCTCCAACAATTTAAAACCAGACTAAACTCTTGAACCTTGATAGACCCAAATTGTAACTGCCTTAACATTTTTAGTAATTATGAGATCGACTTTAGTTCTATTTATAGCAAGTTTTTATTTATTTCAAGTCTTATTTAATTATTGGATGCATTTAATTATTATTATTTGCATTAAATTGAGTAATAAATTCTAAGTTTTAGCCATAGAGGATCGGTTCAATTTTTAATTACAAAAATCGAATTTTTTTAACCCAAGTATCGGTTTCACTTTTAAGTTGAAATCAAGCATTAACAAAATCGAAAATTTTATTTAAGTAAGGCCGAAACCCGGACGAGCCGAGCCTCGACCCAAGCCCATCTCGCGGCCCTTTAAACCACGACACTTAGTGTCGGCCCGTTTAGGCCACACGACTCAAGGCTTTAAGTCCAAGCCCAACACTCATACAAATATATGAGGCCCAAGTCTTCATTTATTTATTATTAGGCCCAATCCTATTTAATTCATTTAGCCCAACCTATGTATATTAGGGTTTTTGACTTGGCCACCAAATCTTGAGTGAGAATGCATTTAATGCTCTCACCTACCAAGCTCTCTTCAAACCCTAATTCCATGAGCTCACAAAAAGGAGTCTTCACCATCTAGCCTCATTTTTCCACTTCCTTTCCCAACTCTCTCAAATGTGTCTAAGTCCTAAATATCCTAAGCACCAAGCTCACCAGAGCCATCGTGAGTCCACCGAGCCCAAACAATTCACGATGAAGAAGGTCGAAGAAGAGTTTCCAGTGAGTACGGGGGTGTCCCGTACTGAACCAGCAGGCCCCGTACTCCTGTAGCAGGCCCAAACAATTCACGATTAAAAGGCCTAGAGAAATTAATATAATTGGGCCTACATATTTTGTGTTGGAAGAGGTGGGCCACGTGTGATGGTGAAAGGATGAAGAAAAAGGCCCACTCATTATATTACTTGACTTTACTTGGAAATAGAAGGAGAGAGACATAAAATAATTAAAAGAAAGGAAAGGATATATATATAAAGGAGGAGAGTTGCGTGAAAGAGGAATTATTCATTCTTTGACCTGGACATTGCGGCTGCGGGACTGGAACAGAGAAAAGGCAACAGACGGCATTGGAAATTAGAGAAGAACATTATTTCTCTTTTCTCTTTTCTTTCTTGTGTAATTAAATTCATGATTATGTTATTGAACACTATGAGTGAGTAGTCTTTTTATTCTAGTTCCGGGGAAGTTGAACCCTACGATTGACTATGTCTTGATTGATTATTTGGTTGATGATTTTAATATCTTTTTGGAATTGCTTGTGTTATTTTGAATAATTCACCATGATGTGTTAGTCTTATTTAGATTGATCACCTAGATTAGGCTTTTCATATCTACATCTGAATTAGACTTGCAATCCGTAATTGTTGTTGTGTTTAATTCATAAGAGGTAATCGGAAGATGGTAACTACCGGGGATAACACGGCCTAATTAAGTGAACGAACGCGGTTGAGTTCACTAAGTAGTGTAGCCTATTTTTCTAATTCTTAAAGCGGCTAATTGTATTAAATCTTGAAAAGGACTGTACAAGAAGTCAGGTTTAATCGTCGAGCGTCTCGCGGTTAAATTAAAAATAAGGAAAAATTCGGGTAACAGACCGTGTCGTTACCTAGGGCTAGTAATTCCAAGAGATAGCGAAATCTGATACTAAAATTAATTAGACGAGTCAGTCGAGGGTGTAGACGGAACCGTGGACTAGAAGCTTTCCCATTTATTTGATTATCATCTTTATTTGTTGCATTCGAGTTCATTCCGTCATTTATATTTCTATTAGTTAATTAATTTCCGCCATAATTCCCCCTTTTATTAGTATTTTTATGATTTCAATTAAAGAAAATAATTACAATTAAATTCCACACTCCCTGTGGGTTCGACCCTTGCTCACTACTACTGCTAGTTGGTAGAAGTCGGTTAAGGAAAATAAATATTATATTTTGACCGTGTTGCGACGCGCGGTCAAATTTTGGCGCCGTTGCCGGGGAGCAACGGAATTGAGTTGGTAATTGTTTTTCCATTAATTGAAATTAGGATTAGTTTTCATAATTTTTTTTTATTTTTATTTTCTTAGTTTCAGTTCGAATTCCCCCCTGTTCCTTTTCTATTTCTTTTTAATTTCTGTTCCCAGTAGTACAGGGTCTCCCCGTATTCTGTCCAACAGAATAATTAGACTCCATACTCGTTGTGCAGAATAGGTGTGAAACTCGGTTCTTTCGACATATCTTGTTGCATTCGGTACTTATAATTTCAGTTGTCTTTCAGGTGAATGAACACGAGGTCTTCTGGTCATAAACCATTGACATACAACCCAGAAATCACAAGGAAGGATAAGGAGAATCGGAGGCTAGCAAGGTTGGCAAAGGAATCGCAAGAAAACCGAGAGCGAGACTATCCGGTGATTACTGATTACCATAGTTCTTCCAGCGAGCCCGATAACACTGAATATTCTGATTCTTCGAGTGAGGAAGAAGCAATGGCGGGAGACCAAGAACGAACGTTGAGGCAACTAGCCAATCCCCGAATTCTTCAACAACCCTTGTGCATAACATTTCCGACGGTGAATGACGCCACCTTCGAGCTTAAGTCTGGCCTGATACACTTATTGCCGTCATTCAACGGCCTCTCAGGTGAGGATCCTCACATGCACCTGAAGGAGTTCCATACCGTGTGTTCCGGAATGAAGCCCGCCGGGGTAACCGAGGAGCAGATCAAGCTTCGGGCATTTCCATTTTCATTGAAGGACCGAGCCAAAGATTAGCTATACTACTTACCGTCGGGGTCCATCACCACGTGGGCTGATATGGAGAAATCTTTTCTCCAACGGTACTTTCCGGCATCGAGGGTTGCGAATTTGCGTAAGGAGATATGTGGTGCCAAGCAATTGCATGGAGAGACGCTATACGAGTATTGGGAGAGATTCAAGAGACTCATTGCTTGTTGTCCCCAACACCAGATGACGGAGGAGCTGCTAATTCAGTACTTCTACGAGGGGTTTTCCCTCATGGATAGGAACATGCTCGATGCGGCAAGTGGAGGCACTCTTATGGACAAGACACCAACGGCCGCAAGGGATCTGATAGCAAATATGGCAGCGAACTCCCAGCAATTTGGCACTCGAGAAGCATCTTTTCAGTCGGTTAATGAGGCTGGTATCGGTGCCTTGGAATCCCAAGTTAAAGAGTTGACGACTTTTGTCCGGAAATTAGCCACGGAAGGTTTTCCCAGGGTGCAACCCTGCATGCGTTGCGAGACGACTGATCACATTACGGACAATTGCCCGTTAATCAATGGTGAGGTGGAGGCACAAGCGAACGCGATAGGGTCCAACAACGGGCCAGGTCGAAACTATGACCCTTTCTCCAACACCTACAATCCCGGTTGGAGAGATCACCCCAACCTTCGATATGGGAATTCGTCAGGGGGAGTGTATGCGGAGAAAGACAATCGGCCACCCCAAATTTTTCAAACAGGCCAAAACTTTCCACGACAAGCGGGTAATGGTCCACCGAGCTCCATGCCACAATCTTCCCTAGAAGAGATGATCAGGACACTTGCAACTAGCTCCATGAACTTTCAGCAGGGTGTTCAAGAGAGCATCAAGAATCAGGAATTGAGGACAAAGAACTTAGAGGGACAAATGAGTCAATTGGCGGAGCATATGACTCGAATAGATGCACAACTCGGGGGCCGAATTCCATCTCAACCTGAGATCAATCCTAAAAATGTCAGTGCCATCACCTTGCAAAGTGGGAAAGAATTAGTAGCCCCGAAGACTCAAAATGAGAAGAATGAAAGTGAAAAAGAGGGTCTGTCAGCAGAATATGGGGTCGAGCAGCAGAATACGGGGACACCCAGTACTCAACCTGCAGATATTGAAAGACGCAAAGGCAACCCGGTTTGCCCTCCACTGAAACCCGAACCTCTACCGTTTCCATCCAGAGTACGAAAGGCAGCAAAGGAAGACGCTGAGAAGCAGGTTCTTGATGTGTTCAAGAAAGTCGAGATCAATATTCCTCTCATTGATGCAATCAAGCAAGTCCCTCGATACGCCAAATTTTTGAAGGACCTATGCACCAACAAGCGAAGGCTGCAAGGGAATGAGAAGGTTCTGATGGGAGAGAACGTCTCGGCAATATTTAAGAAGGATTTGCCCCAAAAGAGAAGCGACCCAGGTATGTTTTCGATTCCATGCACCATAGGTAATTTAAAAATCGAGCGAGCCATGCTCGATTTGGGAGCATCAATTAATGTTATGCCTCGCTCTATTTTTGATTCCTTAAATTTGGGTCCTCTTAAAGAAACTCGGGTGGTAATTCAACTTGCCGACCGAAGTACTACTTTCCCGGATGGGGTAATTGAGGATGTTCTTGTTAAGGTTAATGAGCTCATTTTTCCCGCTGACTCTTATGTGTTGAGTATGAATGACAGGACTCCTATGTCGGCCCCGATTTTGTTAGGGCGACCGTTCTTGAACACCGCTCAAACAAAATCGACGTTCGTGAAGGCACTCTCACAATGGAGTTCGATGGCAATGTTATTCGATTTAATATTTTTGATGACATGAAACTTCCTGATTCTGACCATTGTGTTTATATACTTGATTGTATTGAACCGTTGACACAGGATTTTCACGACACTTATAAGGACGGTGAGCTGGAGCTTGTGATTTCACAAGGTTTCGATAAAAATCAAGCAGTACGGGGTACCTTCCCAGGAGTACGGGGTGCCCCAGTACTCGGGTTGCAGAGGGATAGTGATAAACCCGAATTTTTAAATCACTTGGGGCTGCTCGAGGAGGCCGTAACAGCCTTGAATACACTGAAACCATATCTTGAAAATCATGATAAAAATTTTATTCGGCCACCTGAACCTGATAAGAAAATTGTTCCTTCTACTTTGTAGGCACTGGAACATGAGCTGAAATCCTTGCCGAGCCACTTGAAATATGCCTATTGGGGAATGGA
The DNA here is from genome assembly GCA_008636005.1 of Striga asiatica. NCBI lineage: Eukaryota > Viridiplantae > Streptophyta > Magnoliopsida > Lamiales > Orobanchaceae > Striga > Striga asiatica. Next base: position 16,919 of record BKCP01009026.1, on the reverse strand, counting down.
TCGACCACCCCCGGTTATAGTGTCATCGAGTTTCGAGCCTAACCAGATGGCAACCCCCATTGAAGTGTTGAAGAATTTCAAACGAGCAATCGATTGGGCCATTGCCGATTTGAGAGGAATGAGTCTGTCCATCTACATGCATTGTTTTCTCCTCGAGGAAGATGCTAAACCCTCTCGGGAGGCGCAACGACGGCTAAATCCACCCATGATGGAGGTGGTGAAAAATAAAATCATAAAGTTGTTGGATGTGGGAGTCATTTATCCGAGCCCGGATAGCCGTTTGGTGAGCACGACGCAAGTGGTTCCGAAGAAGTCGCGTAAAATATTCAAGGTGAACGGCGATAAGCTTAAGCCGTATTATGGAGAATTTGGAATCGACGATATGGAACGAGTCCAGCTGGATGTTCCTCAGTCAGTTTAAGGGGGAGTACATTGTCGAGCCAACGACGTTAAAAAAAGGCGCTAGTTGGGAGGCAACCCAATATTATTACTATTATTATTATTATTATTATTATTATTATTATTATTAGCTTTAGTAGTTTTTATTTGCTATTTATTGAATAAAATGAATAATACATGAGAAAAGGAGAATTTTGGTTGCTGTTTTTGCATGTTATGAATGTTCCATTGATCCTGGTGTTTTGCTACAGGTTCATTATATTTTTATTATGGGCTACAAATTAATTGGATGAGGGAGTGAATTTTATTGGGCCGACGAGTGGCAGCCCAAATTGCATTTGACATTGATGTGAATACAAAAGGCATTCGTAGCCTTTATTTCAAAAGATCTAAAAGTCACACACGATCGAAAAAGAGAGCACTAAGCGAAATTGAACACGGCGGTCGTCTCCATCCTTGTGTCGAAATTTTGAGAATCAATTTGTGAACCATGGTGAGAATCAAGATGAGGGCTTTCAAATCTATGTCACCTCCGAGGTCCAACGAGTCACCGCCGGCTTCGCCACTGGAATCGCAACCAACACGACCCAGCCCGGTTTGCTACCCTTCGCCTTGAAATCGACGGCCACTTTGCCATCCGGTTCCGAGCCACCGATCCCATCACCGTCAGACGCCGCTCAACTACCACCGATGTCAACGGAACCCCAGCCCAAGCACGTTCTGTCAAAGTCACCGCCACCCGCTCCGCCGCACTTGGCGAACCCATCGCCACCTACCTCGCTGCCATCGGCCTCGAAATCGACGGACCCCTCACCGACACCATTGACCACCGTACCAGCACTACCAGCTACTTTTCAATTTCCGCTGGACACGTCTGCCCAGCCTACTTCGCCGTCGGTCGGGCCGAATTTAGCACACGCAACACAGCCAGCCCCACTTTCGAATCACTGGATCCTTCATCTGTGCCATCGCCAGCATACCCACGAGCCTCGTCGGAGGTTGAGGGTGCCCCGACGGGCACGGTGGAAAGACAGCCACCTGGACTTCACCTAGGACAGCAACCGTGGCGTCCCCAAACGTACCCGAACCTCACCGGAGGATTCTGGAGCACCTGAGGAGGCAGTCCCTTCTCACTGAGGCCTCCGACCCCACCGGCCGCACGCGCGAGGATGCTACCTATGACCAGGGAAGTTCGTAAACTCTCTCTGTGTTGCTTTTATTTTATGCATTCTTAGTGTTGTGGCGTTGAGGACAACGCCAATTTTTAAGTGTGGGGTGGGGCTGGTTGTTGGCTGCCCTATATATTGCTGTTTATTGTGATTTTGATTTTGATTTGCCCTGTTTTGTCTGGAGTTAGAGTTAGAGTCTGATTTGATGATTGTCTGACGGTGTCGAGTCTTGTTTGGAATGTCATTTGTGATTGTGCTTGATTCTCTTTCCGATGCCGGTTCTTGATATTTTTTATGTGTGCGAAAATTTTTGGAATCCTTGTTTGCTGCATATTGATTGGCTGATTGTTCCAATGATCATTAATAGTCGAATGCACGAGGATTATCACAATTTGTCCCTATTTGTTGTGAGGCTTGAGCTAATGAGCATACACTGACTATAATGCTCTTTTTATTGATTGTGTGATGTCACGACTGGTTGATCTTTCTAGAACTTGCCTTGTTATACACGTTTATGTTTGATTCTTGATGAATATGGATGCACATGATTGATAAGGGTACTTAGGAATGAACCTATTTTGTGTAGCCTTTCTTCTTGTTTTCTTTTAAATCGAACCCCTTTCTTATCCATTAGTTAGCCCCCTTGAGCTTGAGCCTTTTCTTTGAATGATAGCCATATTACATGCCATGTGACCTTTTGTTGATTTCTTATTTGAACCTTTGAATCGAGTGATCGTGTAAATTTTTGTCTAATTTAAGCAGAGGTTCTTGTTTGCTCGGGGTGTGTAAATGGGCTGTGAGTTATGGGCTGTGGGGTTGTATGTTTTGATATTGAGTGTTCTGAGCAAGTTGAGCAG
>BKCP01009026.1:0-13996 GCA_008636005.1 Striga asiatica | reverse complement strand
TNNTTTGATTAGTCGAGATAAGTGCTTGCATTTAATCATCTAATATTACAATTGTGCACGGTTAATTCTCCACATTTATGCATCTTTCGACTTATTTGATATTATGATCAACTCTCGTGCTTTGATGAGTTTTTGAGTGATTTTCAGTATTTTTGGAGCTGTTTCTGTTGCACAATGAGGTGTGGGTGCTCGGAAGAAGGTCGAAGAAGAGTTTCCAGTGAGTACGGGGGTGTCCCGTACTGAACCAGCAGGCCCCGTACTCCTGTAGCAGGCCCAAACAATTCACGATTAAAAGGCCTAGAGAAATTAATATAATTGGGCCTACATATTTTGTGTTGGAAGAGGTGGGCCACGTGTGATGGTGAAAGGATGAAGAAAAAGGCCCACTCATTATATTACTTGACTTTACTTGGAAATAGAAGGAGAGAGACATAAAATAATTAAAAGAAAGGAAAGGATATATATATAAAGGAGGAGAGTTGCGTGAAAGAGGAATTATTCATTCTTTGACCTGGACATTGCGGCTGCGGGACTGGAACAGAGAAAAGGCAACAGACGGCATTGGAAATTAGAGAAGAACATTATTTCTCTTTTCTCTTTTCTTTCTTGTGTAATTAAATTCATGATTATGTTATTGAACACTATGAGTGAGTAGTCTTTTTATTCTAGTTCCGGGGAAGTTGAACCCTACGATTGACTATGTCTTGATTGATTATTTGGTTGATGATTTTAATATCTTTTTGGAATTGCTTGTGTTATTTTGAATAATTCACCATGATGTGTTAGTCTTATTTAGATTGATCACCTAGATTAGGCTTTTCATATCTACATCTGAATTAGACTTGCAATCCGTAATTGTTGTTGTGTTTAATTCATAAGAGGTAACCGGAAGATGGTAACTACCGGGGATAACACGGCCTAATTAAGTGAACGAACGCGGTTGAGTTCACTAAGTAGTCTAGCCTATTTTTCTAATTCTTAAAGCGGCTAATTGTATTAAATCTTGAAAAGGACTGTACAAGAAGTCAGGTTTAATCGTCGAGCGTCTCGCGGTTAAATTAAAAATAAGGAAAAATTCGGGTAACAGACCGTGTCGTTACCTAGGGCTAGTAATTCCAAGAGATAGCGAAATCTGATACTAAAATTAATTAGACGAGTCAGTCGAGGGTGTAGACGGAACCGTGGACTAGAAGCTTTCCCATTTATTTGATTATCATCTTTATTTGTTGCATTCGAGTTCATTCCGTCATTTATATTTCTATTAGTTAATTAATTTTCGCCATAATTCCCCCTTTTATTAGTATTATTATGATTTCAATTAAAGAAAATAATTACAATTAAATTCCACACTCCCTGTGGGTTCGACCCTTGCTCACTACTACTGCTAGTTGGTAGAAGTCGGTTAAGGAAAATAAATATTATATTTTGACCGTGTTGCGACGCGCGGTCAATCTAACTCGACTTTATCTCAACTCCACTATCTTCAATATTATCAATATAGCTAAATAATATCATTCAACCATTCTTACACATTACATCAACTTTAATTCACTATTAATCCACTCACATAATTTTAACTACCTATCATTTCTAATCATATATCTCCTACTTTTATATCAAATCAATTATAATCATTTTTTTAAAATATTATTTTAATAATTTAGATTTCCACAAATAACTAATCATATGAACTTTTTTCAATTAAGTTCTAGTTAACACAAAAAAAAAAGTTTTTTTCTTTCTTTTTATAAACAAGTACGACCTTACTTGCCTCGATCATATCCATAGCATTGACAATATGTTGATCATCCCTTTATAGTTCTAGTGATAACTCATTCGTTAAGTCTAAAATTTGTCTCATGACAAGAAGACAAAATATGAAATCAAAGGATTGTATCTGCACAAGCAACAAATTACATTGTTCTCTTTGATCAACAATAGCCCCATCCTCGATTATCATTTTAATAAATTGAGTTATAGAAGAGAATATAGAGATAATGTTCGACTTTGTTTTATATAGACTATTAAAAAAAACTTAAAATTGTTTTAATTAGGTCTCTTGCAAGTTCTCCAACTTTGCCTTTTCTTCCTAATTATTATTTAAAAATTATAACTACATATATTTAGCAGCAAAAATCAAGCCTGGGCAGTTGCCCAGGCTGTCCCGAATGTCGGTCCGCCCCTGCTTTTAATCACCGTTGTTTTTTAGTCAGAATGTTAAACCTGATCTTGCTAGCCTATAAATTGACTAATATAATACCTCGCTAACATGTTTATATTAATATAAATTTTAGTATATATATTTATTCTATGATATAAAAAATAACAATTTTACTTATTCTTGTTCACTAAATAATACTTAATTATTATTTTATTATAAAATTTGGTATCATATAATGCCATCATTATTATTTCTAAAAGTTATAGAAGTAGTATTCTTCTTCTTTTTATTTTATGTGAAAAATATTTAATGTACGTTAATATTATTTATTAATATAATTTATTTAAATTATGTAAATAAATTTAAAATAAAATATTTGTGTAAATATTTTACAGAATATACACACAAATTTTTTATATAATTTTACTTTTTACAACAATTAAACAACTTCTATTAGCAATTGCTAAAAACTAAATCTCATCTATAATCAAGATTTTTCTAATTTTCATCCTAGGATTTATAGTTTATTTAGCATACTAAATTATATTTTACAAGAGTTTCATTATGGAAAAAAATTAAAATAAAAAAAAATGATAAAATTTTTTTAATCATAGTTGACAATAATATATAAATAAATCATATGTTGAAATTCTAAGTAATAGTTAATATATTTAATATATTTTAATTTTATTATCTGACTATTAGTAAAACTATTTAATGTAATTGATCATTATCTCTTAAATAATAAATTATATTAATTTGAAATATAATTTGTTTTTGACCAGCAGTATCTCGAGCTTTAACTACCAGAGCGTGATAAATATTAGGCATCTTGCCCGGCGGAAAGGCTACGTTGGTCTCATCCGATCTAAACAATCTTGTTTTTTTGAACATGAAGAAATAATGAAACCATTGCAATTGCCGGAAATACTAGCCCTACTAAAGGCACAAAAATAGAGGGAAAATGGAAAGTTGTCATAGAAGAGATACCTCGATTTACTATATAATTATAATTACATAGCGTTGCAGGGGCAGGGTCGGTCAAATCGTCTGCAGGTACATAAACTGCTTGAATAGAAGTTATGGACCCTTCTTTGGTAGAAGTAATTCTTTCTTGTAAAGAGCCCATTTCAGTACTCAGGGTAGGTTGATAACCGACGGCGGAAGGCATTCTACCCAATAAGGCTGATACTTCGGACCCTGCTTGGACGAAACGGAATATATATAATGCAATAAAGCTTAAAAAAAAATATATTGGCAAAGGTGAATTCACCAACTTGATTTTGCTTGATTATTTAGAAGAAAAAAACTATCTACCTATTACAATTTTCTAGAAATATTTTAGGATGAAAAGATAATATTTGTGAAAAAAAAAATATAATATGGTTAGAACTTATAATATGCTTATGTTTATCTTGACTAAAATAAATCAACATAAATTACGGAAAATTAATTTTATAGTTTATTATAATGGATATCAATGAAATTATTGCAGATATTAATAGAATTATTGAAGGAAAGAGTTTTATTGATCATATCTGATATGATCTGATTTGGAAACGTTTACATATATGCAAAGAATTAATGCATATATTTAAAAAAATAAAATTCAAATAAGGTATGCATTAAATGTTTCCAAATTTTTTTAGTTACTATTTTTAGTAAACACTTGTTATCTTTATATATATAGATATACCACTGCAAAACAAAATAAAAACATAATATAACAATATTACAATAATTTATGTAACGTCCCGTTTGTTTTTAAGAAAACCATAGCGTTTGCATTGCTTGACTAAGTTTAAAACTCGGTTCTTATTTCTTCCTCTGTGATTTATTTTTTATTTTTTTATTTTTTTTATNGCTTAGTGTGCTTAAGTGAATTGTATTCCTAATTGTATTTTTGTGTGCATAAGTGTTATGTGTGCTAAGTGTCAATTTTGTTTTCTTAAGTGCTTAATTGCTTTCATGCGCCTAAGTGTTTGATTGTACCTAAATTGCCTAAATGTTATTTTTGTGCCTTCTTGCTAAGTGTTCTTTTATTTTTCCCTAAATGTTCTTAATTGATTACTAGTACAAATCCTGTGCGATGCACGGGTAAGAAATATTCATTAATATTTGTAAATTAAATAATCATTAAATAATATCTATAAATTAAATTATAGAACCAATATGTAATATAATTTACCTATATTAGTTTATTTAAAATGTTATATGAAATTTAAATTGTGCAAAATTGCATAAAACATGTCTATCTAAAATTAATATACAACCCGTACAGTGCACATAACTGATAATAAATTTCATTATATTTATTTCAAAATAAGTGTCATTTTAAAATTTTTTATTTTGAAGTTCTACTTGAATACAAAGTGGTTCCATAAAATAATTATTTTAGTAGAAATTTATTATATATTTAAAAATTTATGTGAATAATCACGAATGTACTATATGTGTTGTCTTCGATTTTAATAATTCCTAGTGATTGTAGCATACAAACAGATTTTAGTAAATCAGATAAATTTGATTTTTGTGATTTTATTTATTTTTGTCAACAAATAATTTCTAAACCTTTTCAACTATATCAATAACGTGTTAAATGGATCTTACCCTTAAATAAGCGCTAATCTAATCAATCGATAGTCACTAATATAATCAATGTGTTTCTTAAAATCTCATATTTTAATAGTTCCTAATATAATTCTGGATTTTAATAATTCTTACCGTAATCAATGTGTATTATGATTTAATTATTTCCTTAAATAATGAGCCGCAATTTCCATAAGTAATTATTTGAAATATACCATTGTTAAATTAATTTCTCAAAATAGTAAATAGATTTTTTTTGGAGGGAAAATGTTATTATTTAAAAAATAATCAAACCTTTATATATATATATATATATATATAGATTTGATTATGTGCTAATCGATTATTTAATTATTTTCTAATTGATTATTTGATTATGTGCTTGAGTGATCATTTTAATTCGTGAATTAATTGCCTAAGTGTTAATTTAATTACTTATGTTTTCCTTTTATTTTGCTAAGTGTGCTTGAGTATCATTTTGGGCTTTTTTTTTTCTATTAATTTCGGCCCAAGCTCCTCTAGAACCTAGCCCATCAGCAACTTAATGAACTTGGCCCAAGTCTATTATTCTCGGCCCACCAGTAGCTATTATCTCGGCCCAACATCAAAAGCCCGTATAACTTAGTACAACCCGCTCCCTCCCTTAAACTCGGCCTATTCCTCTCCTCCCCCTCAGCAACGTCGACGAGAAGCCCTATCTCAACGGCTTCCATGAATCTCGGAAGCATTCCTCCTGATCCTCACAGATGCAACCCTATTTTTCCACCTATTTAAGAGGCCCTCCAATCAGCCGTCACTCTCAATTCTCCCTCAGTAAAAGTTCACAGAAATTCCCAGAAATCGCCCAATTGTTCCGGCCATCCAACGAACCGAGCGCCGACGACCAAGGAACCGAGCAGCCCTGGCAACTCTGAGCCGCCGCCTCTTACATAGCATCATCAGACGTCCGACGGCGAGGACGGACTTCTTCGACGAGCAGACCAGCGGCGAGGCGAGCCACCCGGTGCGGCATCCGAAAACCACCAGTTCAACGGCGAGAAGACCAGCATACTCCGGCGACAGCACGCCAGCCTTCCACCATCGAGCCACGACCCCAGAGCTCTGACCTTCAGCTGTGACGACAAACCTCGACCGAGCTACCGACGCGGCTGCCGACTACGCCTTCGCTGCGACTCTTCAGTTGTTGGCTAGTCGAGCAAGCCCTGCCCGGCGGCTGAGAACAGGCCGAGAACAATGCCTGAGTGCCGAGAGCCGAGTCGAGCTGCGGACAACAGCTAAATCGAGCCTTTTCGAGAGCACACTGGCCAGGAGCTTTGACCACCCGAGGCTGAAAACGAGTGAGCTACGCCGAGCCACCTTTTCCCTTCTTTTTGAAAACCCGATTTCAAATTTCGAGGAGTCGAATCTCGAGAGCTGTTCCGAGTGACGTTAGCTACTCTTCATCTGCACTTTTTCCTCACGTCATCAGTTATCAGGTGGGGGTTCTATACTATGATTTATTCTATACAAACACGTGGTAGTATAGATTTTATATTCATGATTATGGGCCGGTGGGCCGATTTTGAATTGTGAAAATTTATCTAGGGGCTGGATAAGAGTCAATTAGCCGGATAATGATATGTTATAGACCAACATTCATGAACTGCGTATAATAGCTAATTAGCCGGGTATATTATGGGGGCTTGAAATAAGAGTCGATTAGCCGGGTCTACCTGGGGATTTGAAGCTGGGAGGCGTATAATAACTAATTAGCCGAATAGATTATGGGGGCTTGAAATAAGAGTTAATTAGCCGGGTCTACCTAGGGGCTTGAGGCCGGGTTGTTATCAGTACATAAGTGAGGAGGATTGACTTTGCATGTCATATTATTATTATCCTATCCGTGTTTAGGCAGAATCGATGCATAGCATGAATTTTACCACTGAGCCTAGAGGATGTGCTCACCTTTTTTTTTTCGGGTTGATCGAGCTGGCGGCTGACACGAGAGGACGGACGTGGTCTACTTAAATTATGTTTTTATATTTTCGCAAACTCTGTTGTAAATTAAAGTCATTTGAACGTTTAGTTCTCGTTTGATTAAATTTAATACGTGTTTGTTTGAAAGTGTTTGTAGTATTTTTGGGCATGTGGTAACCGAGCTACCCGACTCGGGTCCTTCTCAAAGGAAGGTTGTCCGGAGCTTCGTTCACTACCTAGTCGTCAAAATCACATAGCCGAAAATAGGGTCCTACACATTCTACTCGCTTGAAGGAATTGGATTTGCATGAAACTAAACAAAAAATCTAGAGCAAATGATGAAAAATGCAAAAATCGAAAGCAAGGTCAAAGCATTGGTTGCACTGAATCTCCATAACTCAAGAAAATAAAAGAAAACAAGAGAAAACATGCGAGCATAGTGATCCTAGGTAATCTAACACGAGCTTTCTACATTAAATCATCACGCTTTGAAGAAAGTCGAGACCTTTATACTAGATAAGCACGAAGAGATTCCCAACACACGAAAGCAAGCAATGAAAATAAAGCAAAAATCTAAAAACGAGCATAAACACAAAATTCGAAGAACAAGCTCGAAGTAGTAAGTCCTACGCAAGGTACTTACTCTCTTATCGCGTGCCTGGACGAAAATAATGAATAAAGCTCGGAACTTGGATAAAAATAAACTTGCCAGAATTTCGCCGAAAAAATATAGTCATGGACCTCCAAACCAAAGCATAAAAAAAAGAGAGAAAATGGAGAGGATTTCCCAACATAAAAGTTAGGAAATGAGGGGTGATCTCCAAAATACAAAACACAATGTTTATTTATAGCTACACCACAAACGCACACTAAAAACAAACACATTTAATGAGAAAAACTCGCGAGGTAGGCTGATTTCGCGAGAAAAAGGTGGATTTTTGTGGGCTAAGGCTCGCTCGCGAGTTCTGGGGCTAGTAGATGCTGGGACTCGCGGCTAGGTGCTGGCTTCGCATGCGCGGGGAGCGGGTTTCGCGAGCATGCGGGAGGTGCGGCACTCGCGGGCTGAAACGATTTCGCGGGTGCGGGAGACCAGGATTTGAGAGCAAGAGCATCACGCTGGTGGACTCGCGGGCTCCAGTGATTTCGCGGGCACGAGCCTAAAAACTCGCGGGTAGGCCTGGCATGCGGGGCACTCGCGGGAGGCAGGGTGTTCGCGGGCGCGAGGATTGAGGACTCGCGGGTCACTGGGCGCAGCTTGCTGGGAACTCGCGAGGTAGCTGTCTTTCGAGCGCTCGAAACAGAAAAACTCGCAAGCGACGCGCGGGGCGCACGGGGACTAGGCTCACGGGCACTGAGACTGCCATGGCTTGGTCCCGGTGACCCCTTGAGACTCGGTTCGCTCTAATTTCTAGCACGCTTAACCGATTTACTTGAAACTTCGACCCACGCTTCTCAAATCTTTTTCTTCTCGTCTTGAGATGTGCAAATAGATGTCACCACGCAATTAATAAATATGCTCGGAGATGGTTCGTGTGGCTCAGACATGGTTCGGACGGGTCGGAAATGTCTCGAAAATGGCTCTTATTCCCGAACTCGAATATTGTGGACCTAAACAACGCCAAAAAGACAAGAAAGTTACGACGAACCACAAAAACACAATACGAGAGCAAAAATACACGAAATATGATAAAATGGACCGGTCGACACTATAACGAATCTAAAAAGACTAAACTAAAGCATATAAATCACATGAAAATAAGCACAAAAACACAATAAACAACTCCCCCACACTTAACTCTTTGCTTGTCCTCAAACAAACAAAACAACAAGTAGCTCGAAAAGAAAAATTGAGAAGTCCAAAATTAACGAGCATGCGAAACAAAACTCTCATCTTCATCCGGATATCCATAAAATCAAACTCCAATCTGAAAACATGTTCCCCACATAGTGAATCCATACAAAACAAAAACCCATCCCAAGTCATCCTACACATGATTTACTCAATTTAAACATCCTTTTTCTACATACACGTGCAAAAAACTATAAATGGTTACTACACATATAAGGATGATAAGCACGAAACCAATAAACCAATAAACCAATAAACTTCCTTTAAATGGCATGCAAGTGAAATTCTCTCTCATGGGAGCAGGGTTACGGCGATAATCTCTCATGGGATCGGATCTTTGTTCTTTGTGATTGTATCTCCAAATCGACTAAGGAGTTGAGGGATTCTTCGTATTTACTTCATTATGTCGGATTCTAATTGTGTGGGTAGAGACGAAGATTCTGCTAATCGGCTCAAAGGGTTTTCCCTATCTTCGAAGGAAATTCTGGTAACGGACATCAAGCAAGATGATATCAAACTTAGTGCGGAGGAATGTAGTCGTAGCTTATTTGGGAAAGTGGTGGGGTACCGAACAGCCAGTTGGATCGGTATAAAGTGAACGATGAATAACATTTGGAAACTCCACCATCCAATGGAAGTTAAGGAGTTAGGTCACAACTTCTTTCAGTTTCTTTTTCACAACTGTGATGATATGAAAAGGGTTGCAAATGGCACGAACTGGATTTTTGACAACCAGTATCTAATATTGAAAGAATGGGAGAAAGGGCTTACCAGTAAGCACCAAGGCTTTCAGGAGCTCAATTTATGGGCTCAGGTTATTAACTTGCCACTTGATTGGATTAGTGCTGAAGTGGGTCTCAAGCTAGGCAAAGTCTTCTCGGAAGTTAAGAATGTGGTGGTAGTTAATGCTGGTGCTCGTGGAGGTAAGATTCTTAAGCTTCGAGTGTCTGTTAATATTAATGAGCCTCTGCCCAGATGCACCAATATTAGACTGGGAGCAGACATTGCAACTGTGGGATTTAAATATGAGAGGTTAGTGAATCTATGCTATTACTGTGGGCTTATTGGCCACTTGGATAGAGGCTGCACCAAAAGGCTAGAAGACATAAAGCACCACAATTTGAAAGATGGGCAATATGGTGAATGGTTAAAAGTGGAGGAGAGCCAATCTTGGCATAATTATAGTCATTCCAACTCAAGGCAGTCTCCTCCCTCAGAACAAGTTCCAACTGAAGCCAATATTAATCATCCATCTAGCTCTAATGATCAGCAGGGTGGTAGAACTCAGGCATCTCAGGGGCAAAGGGGAATGACAAATGATCAGCCTCAAGACACAGTAGCCCCTAACTCAGAGATGCAGACTAATCAACAGAACAATCAGCTGGCACTATCAGAGCAGGTCTCTTCCCAAACAACACCCTCTATGGACATCATACCCAGAGAGTATCTGAACCAAGAAGATACTAGACTAATGGAAATTAAAATGGCCATCCCAGAGCTCCCAGGGCATATCAATCCTATCACCAAGAAGGAGAAGGCTAAGGGAATGGTTGTATCCAAAATTTCTACCTAGAAAAGATCATCTAGTAAAGAAGGTAGGCTACAAAGGCAGGTGTTTATAAACCCAGAGGTTGAAGCTGCATCAGGGTCCAAGAGGGACAGAGAAGACCTAGCTATGCACAGTCACCTTGAAGATGAGCAGGTAATTTCTTTAGTCTCAGAAAAGAAGCTGAAAATGACAAGGGAATAGGTGGGGGATGCCAGCCTTGAGTGGCACCCAAATTCCAAATGCTAGTTGCAGTGTGGAATTGTAGAGGGCTAGGTGGGCCCTCTACAATTTCCCAAATCAAAGAGTCTTTTATGACTCACCACCCACAATTCTTTTTTCTTTCTGAAACTAAACATTCTTCTTCTTCTTATGTGAAGTCTATTAGTAAAAAGTTGGGTTTTGAGAACAGACATGCCATTGTTGATCCAAGAATTCAAAGTGGAGGATTACTTCTATTATGGAAGCAGAATGTGGAGATACTCTCTATGATTACTAAGGATTTTTACATAGCAGTCTGATATAGGATATTATATACTAGACCAGTCCTAATGGATAAGAGGGGAATATATTGAAGAATATGCCTACACATGGCTAGGACACGTGGCACGATGCTGTTGGACAAACCCAACTTGGGCCACAAGGTACACTTCCCCTATAAAAGGGGGCTAAGGTATCCCATTCACGGACTCTCTCTACATTCATAATTATACTTTTGGGATTTGGAGTGATACTGACTTGAGCGTCGGAGGCCCGACGCCGGGACCCCTCTCGGCGTTGGGTTCTTGCAGGTCCGGTGGCTGTTCGAGTTGAAGGAGCCCGGGTAAAACCTTATTCACTTCATTGGCGCCGTCTGTGGGACTCGTTAAAAAAGCCAAACAGAGTTCCGACCGAAAAATTAGAGAAATCTTCTAACAAGCTCCTTCTTCTCCACCGGCCGCCGCCACCGCCGGCCGCCACCCTCGCCGCCGGCCTCTGGAAAACGTGCTCCGATCGGAAAATTTTTTACGTCATGGGATAGATCTCTTCGAGGTGGATCTCCCCTTAAAATTTCATGCGAAAATTCCTCCGGGAAGGCCGTCAATTTCGCGGTCAAAGTTTCCAGATCTAGTAAAAATTGGTCAAAATCGGACATTCAAATGCATTTTTCCTGACGATCCGTGAGGGCTATGGAAAATCCGAGGGTACCACCGGAATCCTCTTGGCGAGGAGAAGCTACAGATCCTGACCTTCGCCGGACGCTGCCGCCGGTCGCCGCCGCCTCCTCCACCAGCCATCGCAAAAAGTTCTCCGATCGGAAAAATTCATATGTCATTAGGAAGCTCTTCCCGTGTTCGTTCTAGCCTTCAAATATCAAGCGAAAACTCCAAGCAGAGGGCCGTCGATTTGTCGGTCAAAATATTTGGATCTAAGAAAATTTTGGTCAACCGGTCATCTTCCTCGATTTTCCGGTGATCTCCGGCGGACATATTTGAAACCGGCGACACCACCGAAATCTTCTCTCCGAGGCGCATCCTCCGTTGGTGCTCTTCGCCGGAGCCGGAGACGTCTTCCGGCGACATCTGCCCGGTGAGCTACCGCCGCCATGCTCGCAGATCCGCCGAGTGTAGGCAATGCTTCTCTGTGCAACCCAGCTCGTCTCCACACCTCAGCTCAGTGCACGGCCCAACTGGAGGGAGCCCAAATGATGGCCCGCGTCCGTGGAAGCTGTATCCATGAAAGGCCCAACTCACAGCCCATCTTGAAGCCTAGTGGAGAAATCCACATCGACAGCATAGCAGTGAAGGAAGGGAAGGCGCGGGCCACGCCCATCCCGCGTGGCCCATTTTGTTCACAGCGCTCGGCCCGCGATGAGCCCGCGATGAGCCCGCGCCCTGGCCCGCCCTTAGCCCGCGTCTAAGCCCGCGCTTCAACAAGATCCCAGCCCGCGATAAGGCCCTACAGTAGCCCGCGTTCGGCCCAGAAGTCGGCCCAACATCAGCTTGTGAGCGGCCCAAACGTACAGCGCGACCTACGACGCGTCCAAGTCCCCTACAGCAGCTCAGAATGCTACCAACTTGATCCAACAGCCCCATTTTGTGCTCAAGACTAATTCAGGATGATTCGACGCGCACGGAGAGGTAATTTGAGATAATATATTCTCACGATGAAGGTATGGAGTTAATTTAAATTATTGGTCTGAGGGATTTTTAAATTGGTGGAATTGGAGAAATAATTTGATTTGCTTGTGGAGTATTATTTGACTCATGCGTGGAGTTTATTTGTGGTGTGTTATTGAATTTATCTCGAGGAACTATTTGATATATCCACGGAATTATTTGACTTACTCGAGGAGATTATGTGATTTATTCGTCGATATTATTTGATTTGGGCGAGGAGATATTATTTGGAGTATTCATGGAGAATTATGTGATTTATTCTTGGAGATATTTGATTTGTTCGTGGAGAATTTATTTGATTGAATATAAATGCGGGTCGTGGTTTCGGATCGCGGATATCTTGTGATTGTGTTTGAGTTGACTGTTCATAATTTTTTAAGCATGTCATTGCCCGAGCACGCCTTAAATCGAGGAGATGGTGATGTTTGTATGTGATCTCTTGTTTTTCTTGCGTGAAAAATTGCAAAATGGACGACGTGAATATAATGTGGATAATAGTATCTCTTCGAATTCTTGTCGAGGAATCATCGAAATAACTCGAGTCTCGATAAGTTATGGTGGACGAGTTGTGGAGTTTCGAGGACACAATGAGCGAGCACGGAACCATCAAAGCAGGGTGATAAGGAGGGACGAGTCTGAATGGTGTCGATCGCAGGTGGCAATTTCAGATGCAGAAATCATTCTCTTTTAGAGAGGTAGGATAATTGGGAGTGGCATTCTCGACTTTCAGGTATAAAATTAATCCCGACTCTTGTGAGTGGTCAAGCTCGACCGACTCAATATAATGAAACATTGAGTCTCTTAGCATTCTTTTTTGGAGTAATATTCAATGGTTGAATATTCTGGCGAAATATTGCTGAGATTGTGGTGTATGTTGATATGTCTGGAATTATTATTTGGATGACTAACAAAATGCAGAGAATGAGGTGTACGTGGAGCCTCGAACAAAATCTGGCACGACTAAGGCCTTTGGGCTGGCCAGTCTCGAGCCGTCATGACTAAGGAGCTAGGTATTGGAAGTAATTCATTCGAATTTTTGTTTGGTGCATTCGTTTAATGATTGATTGTAGCTGCAGAGTATGGTTTGTTGTAATTGCTTGTCGAATTCATGGTTTTGCAAAATTCTGGTCGACTATACATTTGAATGGGTGTTTATGCGATTTCATATCGTGGTAAAGAGACTTGCTTGTAGATTGTGGTATGGTATAAAAGCATATGGACCAATATGATTGCTTTCATTCATTCGTCTTTTGTTATTATTGCTATCGGGATTGCAAATTGGATGATGTGGATAAAATGCAACAAATGGAATCTGTTGAATTATGGTCGAGGAAAATGCATGAGCAGGTGACCTGGATATTGGCTATGGTGAGGAGTGGGCAGCATGGAGCAAACAGCAACTCAGGTCGTCGTGTACAGACATGAAAGGGAGGTCGAAAAAATGCTTGATTTTTTTTACTTATATATCTTGTTTGATATAACTATGCATTTGATGAGACTAACGAAAATGATCAATTACTATTCTGTCTCGTGTTCTTTGGTGTGTTTCCTTGTCGACCTTCGTGGCAGGTCGAAGTGTTCGAGCAGTTCGAAGAAAAATATCCACCATGACTAAGGCCTCCGGGCTGGGTGGTCACATGTAACGACCACTCCTTCGAGAGTGGACATGTGTTCGAAGACCAAAATCCACCATGACTAAGGTCTCCGGGTTGGGTGGTCACATGTAACGACCACTC
>BKCP01009015.1:0-51673 GCA_008636005.1 Striga asiatica | reverse complement strand
CCGCCGAGATCGCCGGAATCCGACGCCGGACGCGCCCTCACGCGCCGCCGGAAGCTCCCAGGCTGCAAGTTTCGTTTTGATCTGTTTGCATCCGTTTGATCCGATTTTGATCTGATCTTGTTCCTGCAACCCAAGACGCGTGTTGCGGTCAATCAATTGCGGTCAACCGTTCGTGGTCAACCAGATCGACATAAATTTTAAGCCGTAAGTTCTCTACGTCAAACCTTTAGATCCGCTGCGCATAGGTTTACGTTTGCTATTGAATTCGTGACTTGTACATAACGAGATCCTCACAGATCCCAACAAGTGGTATCAGAGCACTTAGTTAATTCGTTTTGTACAAAGTTCGAATTTTTACGGCTTTATTTGACAAGATGTGTTCAAACGCAGCCATATATTGGATTATATTTGCGTAACTCGGTTTTGCAGGAAAATAGTTAATCCACTATTATGGCCGATTATGTGTTTGATGAATGTTTTTGAATGTGATGTATGGTTTTAAATTTGTTTTTAAAGCCTCGGGCATGTCGAGGAATTTATGGATGAATGTTTGTAATAATTATACGCCCGGGGGTTGACCGGATAGATTTAATTATTTGTTTAGAAAACATGTACATCCAAACGTTGGATCTAGGATCGAATTATGTAATTTTGTAAATTATATTTTTCGTGTTGTGATCGTGTGTTGATAACCGGGAGATCACAAGAGATCAACGAGCCTCGAAGAATAAAAAAAAAGAAAAAAAGGAAACGGCGCGTTTTTCCGACCACTGGCGGCGGCGGCCAGGCGGCAGTCGGCGGTTGGCTGTAGGAGGTGGAGAGGTTTTGCCTTCTTGTCCAAGCAGTACAAGATCAACCAGGATTCTACTGCTTAAAGGAGTTCTAGTTGAACAGGGAAAAGAACTGTCACAGTTTCCTTGTTTAAGGAGACTCAATATTTAATGGTCATAATAGTGGATTTATTTATTTATTTAATTAAATTTATTATGTCATTAAATTATTATTTATGCATGTTAATTAATTATGTTCTTGCATGGGATTAATTTAGTATTGCTAGATTAATTATGCATGTTAATTAATTATGTAATGCATAGAATTAATTTAGAATTGTGTCAATAAATTATACATGTAATTAATTATTGCACTGGCATAAATTAATTTAGAATTGCATAAATTATTGAACATGTTAATTAATTATTGCATTGACATAGATTAATTTAGAATTGCATGAATTAATATGCATGTTAATTAATTATTGCATTAACATAGATTAATTTGGAATTGTATAAATAGTTAAAAATCCTCATTATATTATACTAAGTTTGAGAAGGGATTTTAAATTAAAGTTAATTGTAAAATTCCTAAGGCCTCCATTTCTAATTTGTCGGTAAATCAATTAATTGCGGTTATGGGCTCCCCCTCGGGTGACATTGCTAAAATTAATTGTAGGAAATTACCAGGACAAATTTCTAAAAGTAGACGGTTAGAGGAAATCTTATGAGAGCGTACGGGCTTCCCCTCGGATGACGTATAATCAAATTTGACGACCTTAGGACCGAGAAATGGGATTCACTTAGAATGCGACTAAATTTATTAACCCCCCTTGGGGTCCCTGAATTCTATTGCATGGCCAAATGGAGACCGACTATTAATTTCGTTCGTCATGAATTTGGTTTTGACTTATGGAAATTAATGGGCCTTAGAAAAGCCCTTCTCTTACAAAATGCGAGTTTGTAGGGCGACCCTCGTAGCATGCATTCTCACAAGGTGTAATAGATGTCGGTGGATTTAAGTTAATGTTGTTTTGAGGATATCAATATTAACAGTTAAATTCAAAAGTGTTTAATCTGTAAAATTTATTTGCATGATTCTCAGGATATTCATCATGTCGTTCAATCCGTTGTCTGTCATTCTAAAAGAAAATCAACTTACTGGTCCTAATTACATTGATTGGAAGAGGAACTTAGACATAGTGTTGACTGCTGAGGGTTATAAGTTTGCTATCACTGATGCTTGTCCGGAGGTGCCGGCGGCTGATGCTCCTGAGCAGGAGAAAGAGGAGTATGCTCGGTGGAAGAAGGCTGATGAGATGGCGAAGTGTTACATTCTGGCTTCTATGTCAAATGTTCTTCAACATCAGCATCAGTCTAAGGACACTGCAGCAGATATACTTCTCAATCTCAGGGATCTATTCGGACATCAGTCTAGGGCTGCTAGGCAAGAGGCTTTGAGTGCTCTGATGAGTACGCGCATGGGCGAGGGCACACCCGTAAGGGAGCACGCCCTCAGGGTTATGGCGCAGCTCAATGAGCTTGAGGTTATGGGAGGTTATATTGACGGGGAAACCCAGGTTGATATTATGCTCCGATCTCTGCCGAAGAGCTTTGATCAGTTCCGATTGAACTACAACATGCACAAGATGCATATGGCTCTTCCAGAACTGCTTGCAGAGCTTCAGTCAGCGGAGGCCTTATTCACTCAAGCACCTCAGGTGCTAGTCGCCGAGCAGGCTGGACCTTCCAGGCCTCACAAGGGCAGGAAGAGAAAGAAGTCTGCAGGAAAAGCGAAGGCACAGGATGCTCCGGTTTACCCACGACCGACCCCTCAGGCTGTGGCAAAGAAACCGAAAGGAAGATGCCACAAGTGCAATAAGTCAGGACACTGGAAGGTCGATTGCCCTCTCCTCAAGAAAGGTACCTCTCTCGTTAATGTCGTAGAAACATGTTTAGCGGTTGTATCTACCAGAACCTGGTGTGTAGATACTGGAGCCACTGATCATGTCTGCAATTCTTTGCAAGGGTTCCAGAAAACCAAGCGACTTAGGGAGGGAGAGATCACCGTCTACATGGGCAATGCTATGAAAGTGGCGGCTGTTGCAGTGGGAGACGTTACTTTATCGTTCGATAGTAGTAGTTTGGTTTTGAGAAATTGCCTTTCTGTTCCTAGTTTTAGAAAGAACCTTGTTTCAGTTTCTAAACTCGTTATGGATGGTTTTTCAGTTTCGTTTGATGACATGGTTATTATTCGTTTTGAAAATCGTTTCATATGTTGTGGTTCATTAGTTGGCAATTTATATGTTCTCAAACCGAACTCTCCCACAGTGCAACATAATGAATTGAATAATGTCATAACTACATCTAATAAGAGGAAGGAGTCTTCGCAGATGAATCAAGCATATCTGTGGCACCTTAGACTTGGACACATCAACCTTAGGAGGATTCAAAAGTTAGTGGCCAGTGGACATCTCAGTCCATTGGAAGAGCACTATCCAACTTGCGAATCATGCCTAGAAGGTAAGATGGCCAAGAGGCCGTTTACGGCAAAGGGGTATAGGAGCCAAGAAGTGCTAGGATTGATTCATTCTGATTTGTGTGGTCCTATGTTGATCCAGTCTAGAAGAGGTTTTGAGTACTATGTGTCTTTCATAGATGATTACTCGAGATATGGGTACGTTTATCTGTTGCACCGCAAGTCCGAATGCTTTGAGAAACTCAAGGAGTATCGGGCAGTTGTGGAGAAGCTTCATGGTAAATGTATCAAGTCACTTCGTTCTGATTGAGGTGGCGAATACCTTTATGGAGAGTTCAGGACATACTTATTGGAAGCTGGGATTGAATCCCAACTGACTGCACCCGGCACGCCCCAGCAGAATGGGGTTGCAGAGCGAAGAAATAGGACTCTTATGGAGATGGTTAGGTCTATGATGAGTTATTCGAGGCTACCAGATTCGTTCTGGGGTTTGGCAGTGGAAACGACATCGTATATTCTAAACATGGTTCCGTCGAAGTCAGCTGACACTACCCCTTATGAGATGTGGAAAGGGCTCAAGCCCAGTTTCTCATAGTTTCGAGTTTGGGGTAGTACTGCACACGTGTTAGTGCAGGAACCTGGCAAGTTGGAGAAACGTTCGGAAGCACGAGTTTTCGTAGGCTATCCCAAGGGAACGAAAGGTGGATTATTTTATAGTCCTGAGGATCAGAAGGTGATCGTTTCGACGAACGCTAGATTCTTGGAAGAAGACTATATTATAAATCATAAGCCCGCGAGTAGACTAGTCTTAGAGGAGTTAAGGGGTGATATCGATGGTTCCCCACCGAGTGTGCAAGTAGATACATCACATAATACTGCAACACGACACACTGAGAGTGTACCAGTGCAGACAGTGCCTCGTCGTAGTGGGAGGGTTTCTTATTTACCCGACCGATGGATAGGTCTTGCAGAGTCATCGGACTCAGTTCCATGAGGCCTAGAATCGGACCCAAGAACTTACGATGAGGCACTCCAAGATAAAGATGCAGATTCATGGAATGTTGCAATGAAAGCTGAAATGGGGTCAATGGACTCTAATCAGGTCTGAGATCTTGTAGAACCACCCGATGGGGTACGACCAATTGGATGTAAGTGGATCTATAAGAGAAAGAGAGGATTGGATGGGAAGGTGCAAACCTTTAAGGCTAGACTTGTTGCGAAAGGTTATACCCAGATCGAGGGTATTGATTATGATGAGACCTTTTCGCCAGTAGCTATGCTTAAGTCCATTCGGATTCTCTTGGCTGTAGCCGTTCATATGGACTATGAGGTCTGGCAGATGGATGTCAAGACAGCTTTCCTTAATGGGAACCTGCAGGAAGACATCTATATGCAGCAACCAGAGGGATTCATTGCTGAAGGTCGTGAGCATCTAGTGTGTAAGCTTAATCGGTCTATTTATGGACTGAAGCAAGCTTCGAGATCTTGGAACATCCGTTTTGATGAGGTGATCCAGTCGTACGGGTTCACTCAATGTCCGGATGAGCATTGTGTTTACAAGAAAATCAGTGGGAGCGTGGTGGTGTTTCTTGTGCTTTACGTAGATGACATACTGCTTATTGGAAACAGTAAGAAGGAGTTATCAGACGTAAAGGTGTGGTTGTCTAAGCAGTTTGATATGAAGGACTTAGGTGAAGCAGGACACATTCTTGGTATTAGGCTCATTAGAGATCGTAAGAAGAGAATGTTGTGCTTATCCCAGTCTTCATACATAGATACTGTCTTGGCCAGATTTAGCATGCAGGATTCCAAGAAAGGTATGTTACCTTTTAGACATGGAATACCTTTATCTAAGGAGATGTCTCCTAAGACGTCTAAGGAGATAGAGGAGATGAAGACAGTTCCTTATGCTTCGGCAGTAGGAAGTCTCATGTATGCAATGCTATGCACAAGGCCGGATATTAGCTACGCCGTTGGCATGGTAGCTAGATATCAAAGTAATCCAGGACGGGAACATTGGTCTGCGGTGAAGCATATACTCAAGTACCTGAGAAGGACTAAGGAGTACATGTTAGTTTACCGTGCAGACAGCTTGTTACCTCTGGGTTACAGTGATTCTGATTTCCAGTCAGATAGGGATGAAAGTAAGTCAACCTCAGGTTATGTGTTTACCTTGGGAAGTGGAGCCATTTCATGGAGGAGTGCTAAGCAGAAATGCGTGGCAGACTCCACCATGGAAGCCGAGTACATAGCAGCCTCAGAGGCAGCGAAAGAGGCAGTTTGGCTCAGGAACTTCTTAGTGGACTTAGAGGTTATACCGAGTTTGCCACGTGGTATCACCGTGTACTGTGATAACAGTGGAGCAGTAGCGAACTCAAAAGAACCTCGAGCCCACAGGGCAAGCAAACACATAGAGCGCAAATACCATCTGATTCGGGATATCGTTGGTAGAGGAGACGTTGATGTTGCCAAGATTGCATCAGAGGATGCATGGCAATAGGATCGACATAGGTCTTTTAGAATAACGGATTGATAGGACTATACTGTAAAAGCGAAAGCTTTAAGTATAAGTGGGAGATTGTTAGTGTTATATACTGAAAGCTTGGCTTTGCATGTTATTACACATTTACCCTTTATGAATGAGAATCATGTTAGATTAAACAAGTTCTACGTTCTGTTGTTCTGCACTTAGATAGGGTGGGTCGTCATCGGGCGAACCGAAGATCACTCTATCAGTCACTTGCGAACAAGAATAGTTGTTCACAACCTAGATGGACATGAACACCCCATCCGAACGGTTGTAGTGTCAACTGTACAGTTTGTCTTGACTGATTAGTTGCACTAGTACATTTATGTATTGAACAGGATCCCAGAGAGGAGAAGTTCATTTTATACTGATCGTCGTAAATGAACTAGGCCTCGGTTAATTACTGCGTTCTCTTAACCCGTAAGATATTAAACAGGCAGATATATATAATATATATTACTTTGATTCACATGGGTGAGGTTCAGTTCGCTGGATTAATATTCCTACTGTTTTGGGTAATATTATTATATATAGGATGTGCTGTTAGGATATTTACGGTCACCATGTGCGTTAGTTTGATGATGTCCCCGGAGTGAGTTCATGAAGGATTGTTATGCTAAACCCTGCAGGTGGATTAAATTCCGGCATAATAAGAATGTGATGAACGAGCGCTAGCTTCGGTGAAATAATAATAAATTAATTAATTCTTGATTGTCAGTAATCGAATTAATTAATGGACATTATATCTTAAACGTGGGGAGGTAAATCGAGTAATTATTATTGGAGTCTCAAATGTAATTTGGGCTAGGGAAAGGGAGTGCAATAATATAATGTTGGTGGCCCATTAATATTATTTAATTAATTAGAGGAGTGGGTTTGGCCCACAGTTAGTCTAATTAATTAAGGAGCCCTTTTCCTAATCTCCTTAGGGTCCCTACTGTAGCTCTATATATACATCATTAAGCTCATGAGAAGAGAATAGAATTCATTCTCACGTGAAACACGCCTCTCTCTCTAGATCTCATTCGAGCTTTATCTTCTTCTTGTTGCTCCACTGGTACAAGTTGAAGAAGGGTGTATTGAGTAATACAGTAGAAGATCTGTAGGTAAACCGAGACGAAATTGATTTTGACCTACAGAACTAACCGGAAGTCCGATTGAGACGTACAGTATACCCAGACGACCGTCTCGACGAGAGCTTTCCATCGCCGCCGACGTCGCCGGAATCCGACGCCGCACGCGCCCTCACGCGCCGCCGGAAGGTGTCTGGCAGCAAAATTTCGTTTTGATCTGTTTGCATCCGTTTGATCCAGTTTTGATCTGATCTTGTTCGTGCAACCCAAGACGCGTGTTGCGGTCAATCAATTGCGGTCAACCGTTCGTGGTCAACCAGATCTACATAAATTTTAAGCCGTAAGTTCTCTACGTCAAACCTTTAGATCCGCTGCGCATAGGTTTACGTTTGCTATTGAATTCGTGACTTGTACATAACGAGATCCTCACAGATCCCAACATTTATCACTTCTCTCTCAAAGCCATCTTCATACAAAATTTTGGGACCATGCTTTTACTACTTAGGCCTAACAGACCAAATGGCATTTAGGCTTGTCACTTCACTAACTTCATGCCTTCCAAACAACTTAATTATAAATCACCATTGGAAGTCCTATCAGGAAAGAAACCAAATTACACTGAGCTCAAAGTCTTTGGTTGCCTTTGTTATCCTTACGTTAGACTATACAACAAGCACAAATTGGAATATAGAAGCCAACCTTCCACCTTCATTGGTTACAGTGGTCAACACAAGGGCTTCAAAGTTCTTTTGCCAAACAACAAAGTGATCATAACCAGGCATGTTCGCTTTGATGAATCCAAATTCCCCTTCTCAAATAAGCAAGCACCTAACAAAACCACTCAAAACCATGACCACCACTCCTCTGCCAACTCCATTTCCAATAATACCTTGCATTGACCACACCAAGACTGACCCACCACCCATTCAAAGTCATTCTCCTACTGATAACCACTCTCAACATATCCCCTCTCAGTCTCATAGTCCCTCTTCTACATCTTCCTCTCATTCTCACAATACTTCTCAGCCAACCTCTATTCCTATTTAAGAACTTTTTATTGATTTGCCAATAGAGGATAATACTCAGTTATCTACTAACTCTGACTTGAATGTGCATGAGCAAGACAGGCCTTCCAAGCACCATATGGTGACCAGGTCAAAACATGGCATATACAAGCCTAAAATTTTTATGCAGCAAAGTGACATCCAATCTGAAGAACCTGAGAGTTTTGAGGAAGCTGTCAAGGACCAACAGTGGTCACATGCCATGCATGAAGAATACAAAACACTAATTAAGAATCACACATGGACTCTATGTGAACCTCCTCAACATGCTAATATCATTGGCTGTAAATGGGTTTTTAAACTCAAAAAAGGGGCTGATGGTGTAGTGATCAGACACAAAGCAAGGCTAGTTGCCAAGGGTTTCACACAGTAAGCAGGTTTTGATTATACAGATACATACAACCCAGTGGTTAAGCCAGTCACTATAAGAACGGTCCTTTCAATTGCACTCTCAAAATCATGGAAATTAAGACAATTGGACTTTGACAATGCCTTCTTAAACGGGGAACTGGACAATGAACTCTACATGGACCAGCCTACAGGTTTTGAGCAGAAGAGTCTTGATGGAAGACCATTGGTTTGCAAACTCAAGAAGTCCATTTATGGACTAAAACAAGCTTCTAGGGCTTGGAGTTCAAAGTTGACTGCTATTCTGAAAATTTTTAGCTTCAGTGTGTCCAAAGTGGACCCTTCTTTATATTACAGACATAGTCAAGGTGATTCTACACTGACTCTCACTTATGTTGATGACATGATAATAACTGGAAGCAATGAAGTTTATATTCAGCAGCTCATCAATGATCTGTCCAAAGTTTTTTCATTAAAAGATCTAGGGGCACGGAAGTTGTTCCTTGGCCTTGAGGTCATCACCACCTCAGATGGTTGTATTTTGTCTCAAAAAGGATACATTCTTGACATTCTCAAAAAGGCTGGTATGGAAAATTCAAAGTCCCTAACCATTCCTATGGTCAGTTCTCCTATTTCAAAATTTGAAAGCCAACCTTTAGAAAATGGTTATATATTCAGAAGCTTAATTGGTGCTTTACAATATGCTTCAATTACAAGGCCAGATATTGCCTTCAGCATCAATAAACTGAGTCAATTTATGCAACAGCCAATGCTCAGTCACATGAAGGCTCTCAAAAGAGTTTTGAGGTATTTAGCAGGAACTTTAGATTATGGCCTACATTTCTTTACTCAGTCTTCCTTCAAAATCACAGCCTTCGCTATTGCGGATTGGGCCTCAGATATTGATGATAGGAAATCAACCTCTGGAATCTGTGTTTTCTTAGGCAAGAACTTAGTATCCTGGAGTTCAAAGAAGCAACATCTTGTGTCCAAGTCCAGTACCGAGTCAGAGTTGAGAAGCCTTGCTTCTGCCTCATGTGAGGTCATATGGCTTCAATCGTTGCTATGAGAATTGCATATCAACCCTTCAAATCCTTCTGTCATTTGGGTTGACAATCGTGGTGCTATCTCACTTGCTTCCAATCCAGTCCACCACTCCAGAACCAAACATGTGGAGATTGACATGCACTTCATCAAAGAAAAAGTTAATGACAAAGTCATCTCTGTACAGCATGTTCCCTCTCTTTTCCAGGTGGGCGACATATTCACTAAGCTCTCAGTGGACAATTCTTCAACCGCCTGCGTCATTCACTTAATGTTCATCTTCAGCCGGATTTCGAATTGAGGGGGCATAAAAGGATTACAGCTTCTGCATGTCGTGGCTCTTCCACATCCAGCTCGGCAGCCACGTCAGATATGCCCCACTCCACTGGACACTCATGCAGCACGCAAGTCTCACGTGCTAGTCCACAATGCATGCACTCATGCATGACAGATGTAGCCAAAAAGCTCCCAACGGTTTGTACCAAAGGACAGAGGGTAAATTGAGTTGTCATGGTGAATGGAATCTTTTTTGAATTTTGAACTTATCCATTTAGGTGAGGTGTTATGATTCTAGATTGTTCTGTGGCTGCTATATAACCAAGCAATGGTTGTAATCTCATTATTATTCAATGATAAGAAATATATGAAATATTCCTTTGGTTAAATCATTCTGCTTGTATCTTTCTCACTAATGGAGCAACCGAAATTCCTTCATTAACTAATACAAATACATCATTGCATAAACCACTATAAGTATATGTTGCCGAATATAATTTTTTATATTATAATTCAATTTATGAATAAATATTTAATAAATATGATGTATAAAAATAAAATAATATATTTTTAAATTATATATAAATGCTTTTTTTAGTTTTATTTTTATATAAGTATTTAATATTTCTAATTAAACAATAAATAAAAGTAAGTTTTCAATTATTTATTTGAATTTTATTTTTTAAAATAATTTTATTTAATATATTTTAATCATGATTTATTGTACATATTATATATATATTTTTTTTATTATTTGTTAATTTTATTTTTTGAAAAATTGATTCTTATACACATGAGAATGAGAAAACTTTTCATTAGCTATGGAATGACTAATCCCATGAAGATGGATTTTGTCATTACAATTAAAATGGTTATTACTTTCCAAAAAAATATACCAGTCATAGAATAAAGAATGAATAAGAGAATGATCATTCAATTCTCATGTCATTCCTTCATACCTATCATGCAGTAATAGTAGATTCTTACTACTAACTAGTACGTAACCCGTGCGATGCACGGGATGTAAAAAATTTGGAAGAATAATATAACCTCACGTGCATTAGGATCGAAATTGAAATCATTAAAATATATAGGAACATTGTTGAATCATAAAAAGTTCGGTAACAATCATATATTATTAAAAACCTCCTTGTACACAACATTATGGGTTTGATTATTTGGTAACTCCTCATTATCACAAACTAATATTTTCAAAAGAGACAAATCCTAAAAATCAAACTAATATTTTTGGTGAACAAACTAATATTTTAGGATTTCTAGGATTTGTCTCTTTTTGGTGAACAAACTAATCTTTTAGGATTGGTTATACGAATAAGGCTACCTGTTTTTCGTGTTCTTTTCATTCATTTTCATTCAAATAATCCGATGACTTGTATAATGAAATCCGAATCTTAAGCCGAAATATTTTAAAAAAAAAAATTAAAAATTGAAAAGTCAAGGCAATCAGTTCAGATTAATTAAAGGTTAAAGAAAATTAGATATGTGAAAATGACATAATTAATAAGAAGTGTGAAAATGACATAATTAATGAGAAGTGTGAAAAGGACAAAAATTTACCAATTTTGGAAAATATTTAATGCAAATCCAACATTGACCATAATTTGATCTACTATTTTGGATAAATGTTAATTTTTATTATATAAGTATAGACAAGCGTAATCCAAATAATTGTTCAACTATTTTTCTCCAATTATAAATGGCGGGAGCATTTCCGAATTCATTTTTTACTAAACTCCAATCTCATTCTCTCTCGTGAGTTTTACTAATTTAGCTTGGAGCCCCTCTAAACCCTCTAATTCACAAAAGCCATCTCAAATACTCCCAAAACTCCACTGCCAGACAGTGTGACAAACATTTTTCATTATTCGATTTCGACTCCTTGCTGACCGATTTCTCTCCCTCACTCCTGATTAATACGCTTTTCATTTTTCTCGATATTCTTTAGGGTTTAATGAGGAATTAGGATTTGGTTTTGGACGAGTGTTCTAGTTTTCCGAGTTCATGGAGGCCGCGCCTGCTGTCCCGGCTGGCGCGCTGAATGGCGGTCTACCGGTTCCGCCTATGTCGTCGTCTTCATCTCATACCTCTCGCAAGGAGTGGCGCGTCGTCTCTGAGCAATCAATGCGTAACTCTGGCGACGAGGTTGACATAGCTACTTGCATTTATCTCTTCTTACCTTTTGATAATTTGCTGTTATTTGTAAATATGTTTTAAATGATTCTTATTGAGTCTGCGGGTAGCCAAGTACTACTTGGACTGGCCTTTGCTCGATTTCTGTCTCTCTCACTTGCTCGTAATGCAACATTTCTTGTGAATTTTAGGGTTTTTTCGTACATCTTCTGTCATTTATTTATGTTTTTCATCTGCAGGGGTTGGATCGTTCAAAGCTGGTCCAGTCTGATGAGAGATTAATATATGAGGTATAGTATTAATCATTTTATAAGTTGTTGTTACATGTTTCTCTGTCTCCTTCCACTGCAACTATCATGCAAGTCCCAATGATGGTGAGTTGCTATTTGTAATTTAAGGTACATCGTGGGAGGGAGCCAGTAGATGTGGATTTTTGCTCGATAACCATTGATGGATGTTTGGACAATGATATTATGCAGCAGAGACTTGGTGCCTTGGCAAAACAAAGGGAGGAGCTGCAGCAGGTGGAGATTGAGCTCCGTGCACAGGTCATTGTGAGATCAGAAATCGTGGGAATGCAGAATACATTTGATACTCAAATCAAAGAACATGCAGATGCCAATGCCAAACTTCAGGTTTTACACATTATTTGGGTGGAACACTGTTGTTTTGTTAAGCTTTTTAGTACATGTATTAGATTCATGGATTTTATTGGGCATGATTTTATTTTTTTTGTTACTAACGTTTAGGTGTATGGTCTATTGTTTAGGTGCATCTGCGTGAAAAAGAACAGAAGATACATGAGTTGGGGAGAAAGATGGAAGAAAAAGAAAGAGAGCTGCATGCTATTAGATTAGATAATGAAGCGGTTAGCTTGATGATTTCGATGCTCTCTTATGTTTTCCTTACTCTGCAGGCGTGTTTTCATACACAGTTGTTGATTTTCTCTTGAATTAAACCTATTCATTTGTTTTAGCAGGCTTGGGCCAAGGATGATCTTTTGAGGGAACAAAGCCAAGAGCTCCAGAGCTACAGGTACCTTTTGGAGTTTCAATTGGTATTTCGTTGTTGGTACTTGAAATTGATGTGTTGTTTTAAGTGATGAATGTGTGCTTTGTTTACTCTATTTGTTTTTCGATGAATTGATTGTTGGAATCAGAGCTTATATACTTATATATTTTAATTTGTTGTATCGCTGTAGTTTGTGTTGGCCAATGCAGTAGGTCACTTTTCTCTGCTATTGATTCGGTATACCGATAGTAAATTCTATTCTGCCTGTGCTTTGAAAAGTTTTTGGTTACACGTACTTTATCTTGCAGGAGGGAGAGGGATAACTCTGAAGCTGAAAGACTGCAACATATTAAGCAAATCCATGATCTTCAAGAACATATTCAAGAGAAGGATCGCCTATTCCTGGAGTTGCAAGACCAGGTCTGTTGGCATAAACATGCTTATACGTATACATTTATATTATATATTTTCTTATGCAATCAGTATTAATTAGAAGCACCTTGATTCAAGTATCTTATACAGTTGTAATCTACAATATTTTGAAGAAGCTGTTGTCATAGTCTCGGAACCCATTTCAGCTAGTCTGCTTACATTTTCTTATGTGAATGCGCTATGGTTCTGCTTTAATGCTTTTGAGGCAATGCTGTTCTTCAATGATGTTTTTTTGGAAGAAAAACGGTTGCTATGCCCTGTCCTACATGTCTGAAATTTTGACGCAGTATTATATATATAAGTTAGGACTGATAGTCTTTCTTCTCATTCAGCATAGGATTGCTCAAGAAACCATCCTTTTTAAGGATGAGCAGTTGCGAGAGGCACAAGCCTGGATAACTCGTGCCCAGGAAATGGATGCTTTGCAATCAACTACCAACCATACTTTACAAGTTGAACTGCGAGAACGCACGGAACACTATAATCAGCTTTGGCTAGGTTGCCAAACACAGGTGATTAAGCTATAGTGATTGATATTTGATCCAATGCGACATCTGATTGTGCCTTTCATTTCAGTATATGCTAACTTAATATTTTTGTTTCTATCAGTTTGCTGAGATGGAAAGACTACATTTGCTTATACAACAGTTCCATCTTGAATTGGCTGATGTCAAAGAAAAGGGTGGGAGTAACTTGGATGGTTCAAATACCTCGTGGACGAACGCGAAAAGTCCTTCTGAACTAGAAAAGATCAATGACAGCCAGCTTGAGATAAATGATAATACTTCAAAGATTGCGGATTCTAATGGCGTACAAAGTGGAAATTCTGAAAGTGGTTCTGGATTAAACATCACAACACAGGTAATATATTAATCACTTGTTGGTTGCTTCTTTTGCTTGCCTTTGAAGATTGTTGACCTCATAAATTAATATTTTTTTTTTCATTTAACTTCTATACCTGTGGTTTTCCTAATGAATTTTTTTTTAAAAAAAATTTCATGCAATCATTTCTCTGCAATTTGTTCACACAAAACGATTTCAGCACAAGTTCATGTTTCTGGTCTTTCCATTTTAATTTATAACAACCCTACCCCTTTCTAGAAGCCGCTTGAAGAATCGTTTTTCATTGTTGGGACTATAGTCCAGAATCCATAAGATGAATTATAAAATTAGTCTGTATTACTTTTTTTGTTTATTAGGGCGACCACCGTCATGTTACATTTGCTCCTTCATCCCTACTCGGTATGCCAACCTACATTCCAACTGGACAAATGGCTGCTTTGCATCCCTTTGTGATGCACCAACAAGGTCTACCAATCCCATCACAAGTACTGCAGTCTCATCTTCATGTTGTATCTGCAATGCCACCCACACAAAACTGGCAGGACCAACAACAGGTTAATGACATGTCCACCATTTTTTTTTTTCCTATTTGATGGTTCTTAAAAAAATTGCAAAACATTCTTAACATTGACGCTTTTCTTTGCTTTACCATGAAGCCTCAGCCAAATGACCAAAATGAACCAACCCATAACCAGTATCCTCAGGAAGTTGAAGAAAAACTATCCAGAACAGACTCCCTGTACGACCATGAACCTTCAGTAAATGACCACATAATTTGTGGGGACTTTCCAGATACGAAAATCAGCCAAGGTTTAGATACTGATTCTGTGAGTCCATTAGCAAACGGAGAGGGACAGGTTAGTAGCTAAAAAATATGAGTTTACATTAAGGATAAATTCCAACTTAACTTTTGCACGGATTGATTCCATACCCTTCTTTTTGTCATTTTTCTGACATCACATAGGTTCTTGATACGGTTGATATAACCTACAACAATTCCAATTCCCCACAGAGGCTGCACATGATATCTTCCCAGTTTCGCGATGCCCTTAGCCTGAATCCTATTGAGCGTGGCAAAGGAGCTAAGGTTTGATTACTCTCATCCCTGCATTGACCTTGCATAATTTTTATTTATTCATTTATATATGTGTGTCTTTGATGTATAGTTTATATTCTGGGTGTGATTAGAGTTCATTTTATTCTAATGCTATCTCAGGAGAAGACAGTCGAATCAGGGACTGACCAGGAAACAGAACATCAGAATATGATGTCTGAACATTCAAATCCTGCCATTAATGCCACAACATTTGAAGCGGTGGCTAATGCTGAAACTTTAAGTGAAGCAACCATAGATGCTGCCTCGAGTGTAGATTTGGCAGATTCCACTGTTGCTGCTGGGCAGAAAAATAACATCGTAGGAAAGCTTGAGGACAGTTATCTGATTGACGAAAGAGCATTGCTGGCTTCCATAGCCCGCGCAATAGGATCTGGTGGAAGAATTAGGATCAGCACTACGGTAAGCAAAATAATTTTGTTTACATGTTTAGGAATTATGTATTTTACTGTTTTATAACATAACTTAAGCCTTTTCCAATGCACGTGGACAGCTTCCTAATCGACTTGCCAAAATGCTTGCCCCACTTCACTGGCATGATTACAAAAAGAAATATGGGAAGCTTGATGATTTTGTGGCCAGTCATCCAGAGGTATGGCATACTTTTTTTTTCTTGTGACTTGTCCTTTTCAGATAATTCCTAGAGTCACGCTAGAAGCTTGACCTAATTACAGAAAGGCCTAATTAGAATATCCCTGATGAATTTTGTCTTCTATTAACTACTTTACTCAACCACATAGGGGGCATTGTAAAATAAAAATCCAATACCAACATACTAATATACATCATTTTCTTAAACTTATTTATCGAGTCGTTTTTCTCGTTATTGTAGTTATTTTCTATTGAGGGCGAATACATTCAGCTTCGGGAAGGGGCGCAACAACTGATAGCAGCCACAGCAGCTGTTGCTGAAGTTGCTGCTGCAGCTCCCTCTTTTTATTCGTCCTTCTTTCCTTCTGTGGCGGTCACGCCCATGGCTCAGTCTCAACGACTAAAAATGGCTAGGTTTCCTGAGCCCGTTGGACCTAAACCGAACAACGGGCCTTCTCAGATCCTAGATGCTCCGAATCAGAACATGAATGGCCGTGGTTCGTTTCATCTTGGTAGGGGCTCGAATGTGAAGATTATCAGTAAGGCTAAAGATCATTTGGACATGAATGCCCCTGGTTATTCTGAAAGAAAGGGTGCACGCAACAGGTATTCTTCCTTGATACATATTCAACTTTCTCCTTGTTTCTGCTTTTGGCTATATAGCTTCATAACTAAATGATGTGGTACTTATATCTGTATATTTTTCAGGGAAGCTGGAGCTGCATCAAGTCTAAGAAGATAGTAAGTTAATTTTTTTTATTTTTTTTTTGGTTATTTTTTTTTATTCCGAACATGTTTTCATTCTTCATGAAGGCATTGTTTTTCTGCCTGCTATAATTTATGGGTTTTTTGGCTGCTTGGCTGGTATTCTTAATATTAAAACTGTGTAATGGGGGAAGTTTTTAACAAAGATGGTTATGCGAAAAGATGTTTATAAAAGTGAATAGGTGTGTAGTGCTCGTGATATAATGTGGTTATACTAAAAGATGCAATGAGGAAAGCTTCACTTGAAATTTGAGAAACTTTTTAGAATTATATAATATGCTGTTCTGAGTACCTGGAGCATATAAATTTATATTCTTATTATTTCTATCCCTTACTATTATTTATGTTTTCCTTATTTTGTTATTTGCATTGAGCAGGCAATGCATCACACCCTGTTGATGTGCATAGTTTATCAAATTCGCTGCATTTGAGACTTCTGACTATCTATTTAGTCTTACCGTTCAATTGCTTCTACAGGTTGGCATATGTTTTTATCAAATATAGTCGGTTGCCTTTAACTAAATTATTGGCACTGGAGTTGCGAGCAAAGAATTGGAGATGGTTCATGAATGAAGGTTGTAAGCTCCAAAGATCTCCAAGTGCAATTTATTTTGTGACCCCTGAATATTGTTGATTAAAGACGTTATTTTATATTAAATTGGAAATGCCGGAGTTTTTCCTTACTCCTGGTAAATTTATGAGCAACTGCACGATGCTATGTGTTGGTGCACCGTTTTGAATTTTGGTCAAAGTTCTTCAAAACTTGGTGCTTTTGGGATGTTTGGTGAACTTATATTAGTTTTCACCATGTCAATGCTACCATCTGTTCGGCTCAAAACACTGAACTTGAGAAACTTTTTACCAGCAAAAGGCTAAATGTTTCAGATCAAAAGTAGAATTTTGGAGGATAGGCATTGTGCATTTCTAATGGATATCGGCTTTCGTTTTTAGAATTTAGAAAAGTAAGTCTCGAGAAAAAGTAGTATGAGATGCTCAACTGCAAAATAAGGGGAAACTAAAATGTTAAATTGTGGATGCTTACTTTAGCCAGCTNATACATAATTATAACTAGAAATTGGCTATAAGCCGAATCTAGATAGAGGACATTCCAGAGGAGTCTAGATACTACAATGCACCAACAATAATCCGAACTTCCAATAAGAGAATCTAAGCCAGCTTGGCTTGAGAACAAATTTTGTTTGAACAGAGACGGAACAAAAGTTATGAAGCCACTTTTACACTTTCAATCATTTGAGCTCAGGGAACTGGAGTCATTGAAAATTAATTCATATGTTTTTCAGTTATTTTCAGAATTATTTTTTTACCATGCTTTGAGTTGCTGGACACCTGACTCATCCAAGTTGATTTTGCGACCTCAATGCAAGGAGGAAAAATAATATTGGATTAAATAAGTTGAGAATAGAATGAACTGCTTTAGTGGAAATTTTAGATTTAATTTGGAGTTTGTGAATTGATATGAGATAAATGTAATAACTAAAATTAGTGTGATATAAAACTAGTAAAATAATAATTGCAAATGATTGGTAGTTAAAAATGTGTGAGTACTTGAATAGTGAATTTTGATGAAAAATGATAAATAATGATTGATTGATATTATTTAATTATATTGATAATATTGATGATTGTTAAGTTGGATTAGATGAATAGTGAACTGAGTAAAAAAAAATATATGCAGTTGTATTTTTGTCCAAGAAAAACTATCCAGTGAATAAAAAAATCATATTTAGTTGCACCATAAACTTAAAGGGTTTGGGAAAGAGGGTTCACTCGATGCCACCCGCGAGGGTGGCACCCATTGGGTGTCATTAGCCATTTATTATTATTATTTTATTCAATAGTGTTATTTGTAGTTATAGTATTTTTAATATGTTATTTTTATGCAACTGTTGCTTGTTTTTGTAGATTCATTAATCTTTTTAATTTTTCTTCACTTTTCATCATTATGTCATAATAAAATTCTAAACTCGTTATAAGTATATCTTGTTATATCTGCTTTTATATTTTAAATTTTCCATAAATTTTTATTATGTTCATTTTTATTTTTTAATCGTTGCCTTGCTCTGATACCACTTTCTAGTCAAGTTCTATTTATTTATAATTTGTATTACTTGTATATAAGTATTTTTTAAATTCTTTATAAAAAATTCCATTTGTAAAATATTACCTATAGATTAATCCAATCTCCTAAAGATATAGGAGTATCTTTTTCTTCTAATGTTTTGATTTTATTTTCTATTCTTTCTAATTTTTCAAGAATAAGCTGATTAGTATCAGGTTCTTCTTTATTTTCTTCCATATGTTTTTTAATATCTTTATTTAAAAAGTCTATTAATGTAGTGAAATTATTTCTAATGATACTTTTCTTTTCAGAACATTTAAATTCACAGTCTAATTGAATTCTACAGTTAGAAAGAAATTCTTTTAATCTTTGTGTTTCTGAAAAACTTGTTTTTCTTTTAGATATTTTTCCTGGCCTGATTTTATATACTCCTTTATTCGAAGACATTTATATTATTGTTTTAGGTGGTCCTATTTTATTTATTATCTTAAATTTTTGCTTATACCTTTGTTGTCAAAATCTAGTTGTTTTAATTTTTGTTCATCTTTTTTTATGTATTTATATTGTATTGATTTCTCTATTAAATAGTGTACTTCTTTTATTTCCCTTATATTTAGCTCAATTAATTCATGATTTATATCTTTCCTATTCATTATTACAAATTTATATTTTATTACTTAAACTTATAATTAATGAGCTTAACTCATTAACCTGTTTATTTAATTTTTCTATTGTTATATCCTCTTTATATAAACTTTTACTAGTATGAGGTTCTTCAATTTCTTGAATTTTTAATAAATTATTTTCAGTTAATTTTCCTAAATTTGGAGAATTACTGAATGATCGTCTACTATGTTCTCTTAAGAATTCCTTTTGAATTCTGTCATTTTTAATAATAGTACTAGTTTCATTGAATATTTTTTCTGTATATATTCTTTCTTGATTTTGACAATTCATACTTAAACTACTATTACTTAATGCATATGCTATTCTATAACAGGCAACCATAGGTACATCTCCTGATTCCATTAATGTTTTTTCTTGAAAATTACATATTATTTCTATGTTTTTTTCTTGGTTGATAAGGGTATAGGGAATTGTAATGATATGTTGAATTTAATTACTCCGTACCCTAAATCTCCTTCTATTTCTCCTAGCTTTCTTGATTCTTTATGCATGATTCTATTATCTTCAACTTTTATATTACGGGTGTTTTTATTCCTTCTCTAAATGTTGATCGTAATACTATTTGTACTGTGTTTATGTGTATATAACTTATCCTTTTCCTATCTTCTTCTTTTATTTTTTCTAATCTCTTTTCTATTTGATTTATTTCAACTAAGGGTGCTTGAAAATTATAATTTGCTTGTTCTATTCTAATCGGTTGTTCCCCATTCATTATTCCATAATGTATTATGTTTTTTCTATTTAATTTTTCTAATATACTATTATTTATTCCTTCTTTCTTTTCTAAATCTAAATTTCCTTTATTTTTTACTTTTGTTACTACCTTCTTATCTAATAATATATCTGATAAATAAATTCCTCGTTCTTCTATGTTTTCTATAATATGATATTCGTTGTCCATTATTTATCATTTATTATTTTATATATTGAATTCTTAGTCTTATTTGAACACTTATACTAGATGCTTGGTATTCAGCTTTCTTTATTAACTCTTTAATCCTGGTAATTGAAGAGTAATATCATCGCATATTCGGAAATGAACTTCATCTTCTACTGAACGTTCCTTAGGTACATAATTTTTAACTAGGTCGAATATCATTTGTTCATATTCTTTTAACATTTTTGTTAATGAAACAATTTGTTCTATTACTGATTTGAGACGATTTATATCCTTATATATTTCTCTATATGGCATATTATTATTATCCATGAGAAAATATAGAATGGTAAGAATATACCTCTGATTTTCTCCTTGTTTCCAACATAACTGGGGTTTGATCTTTCTGGCATTCAACCTTTTCGATCTCCAGCTCTTCAGTGCTCCAGGAAACCCTTTGAGAAAATGTTTAGTATATTGCTTCACTCTTCTATTTTGCTTCGCTTTTGGTAATTATTTAACTGCTCATTCTTTTTAAAACACACATATTTTATTTCAGAAAATATTTTACAGACTCGGACTTCATACAAACTTGAATTGAGCACACCTTATGAATGGTGTACTCGACTCCTTATATAGACGGAGTTGCTAAGGATAGATGGCTAAGATTAGCCGACAGGATCAATGGTCTAAAACCATACCGCATTAAGTGATAAGGCTAGGCCATTGTTTTTGTCAAAAAGTGGTGGTCATCATGCAAGATGCCATTCTCCACTATAAAAGTCAAAAAGGTGGTGGACATCGTGTAAGATGCCATTCTCCACTCTTAAAAAGTAAAGAGAAAGTGGTTCAAATGGACCACTAAAAGACGCGTCCCTTATCTGTCGTGGGACTCAATACAGACTTATTACATTCTGTCTACATTTTAATGACGTATGCGCTTATGTCTTTATTCTTCAATTATTGGATCTTCTTCTTCTTCTGGCAGCATTTCTTCAATT
This sequence comes from Striga asiatica, assembly GCA_008636005.1. NCBI lineage: Eukaryota > Viridiplantae > Streptophyta > Magnoliopsida > Lamiales > Orobanchaceae > Striga > Striga asiatica. The sequence goes on along the minus strand of BKCP01009015.1, from coordinate 30,540 downwards.
GCTTCTGTTTTGCATTCTCTGCAAATATGATCTTCTGTAAATTCTTTCTGTAATCGGATGCAAATATTCTTCTTTAGCTGTGCAGGGAATTCATACTGAATTTGCATAAGATCATCTAGATATTTGTTTAATGTCTGTCTGTCTTTTTCTGATGGATCTCTTGACTGCATACTCCAGATGATTACTGATTTCGCCGCATAATTAATTTGCCCTTTGAGCCAGATGCCTTTCTTGAGTATTATGACATAATTATTAAGAAACTGATTTGTCTCATCCTCATGATATGCTTTTCCTATATCTGGGTAATTTGTATTACTTACTCCAAGTTGGCAAAGTTGTAGTGCTAGTTGCATAATTTCTACCCCCTCTGTGAAAACAGGAATTGTGGCAAAGATTTTTAGAAATCCTTCCTTTTTTCCTAGTATTCTGGATATATACTGGCTTATAACTTGTCTGATCTTAATCGGAAAGTACTGAAATATATCAGTTCCCTTGAAATAGATGCAACTTATTAGACCTGATTGGAATAACATATATACTTTCATTGGATTTGCTTCTGGTAATACTACCACCTTCGGACCTAGGTATACTCCATCAATGGGATAAATACTTGTCTGTTTATCAATCTCAGTGTAATTAACAATGAACTTGAATTCATCGTTAAACTTTTCTCGTGTGAGATTTGTAATTTCTTCTTTTTGCTGTTTTGTCTGAATGTTGTCGATTGTCATTGGTCTAAGTGTAGGAAATAAGACTGTTCTTATTGCTTTTATTTCATTTTCGATTTTTGCAAGTTGCTTTCGTAATCCTTCTGCTTGCTTTTCTAAATTTTTCATGCTTTCCATTAGTAATGGTCTTATTGCTTCCATTCTCTTGTTAATGTATCTGCAAGAAAATTTTCATGAGTAAAAATATATAAAGAAACATAATCAAACTGTTGTGCCTTTAAACTCCATCGTAGTAATCTTCCTTTGTTGTAGGACTCTTTTAGTTTATATTTAGTAAAATCTTTTGTATAAAGGTTGTCTGTTTGGAAAATAAATTTTACTGGTTGTAAATCTAATTTAAATTTTTCTAAAGAATTTATAAATGCCAATGTTTCTTTTTCGTGGGTTGTATAATTTCGTTCAGCTTGTTTGAATGTTCCTGAAATCCATTTAGATAGCAAACATTTGCTACCACTATTTTTAAGTTTTTGTCGTAAAAATATTTTTACTTCGGATAGTTTATTATTTATAACAAACTGTTTAAAATCTTCATAAGCATCTGGAATTGCTTGGAGAACTGCTCCCCAAGTGTCCTGACTTGCATCAGTATTTAAAATGAGTAAATCATTTGGCTTTGGTAAATAGAGTCGTGGTAAATGAGTACATAATCCTTTTAAAGCTTGTATGGCTTTAGTTGCATTATCTGTCCATTTCCATGGTATTTTTTCGGAAATCATTTTTTGTAACAATTCTCTTTCATTTGCAAGACTTTTTATAAAACCTTTTTCTCCAATATATGTTAAACATCCAAGAAATTTTTGAATCTGCTTTCTATTTTCCAGTTGGTCTGGAAATTGATGTATTTTTTCAAGTAAATGCTTTTGTGGTTCTATATATCCTCCTTCAATTATTTTCATCCCCAAAAATTCTATTTCTGTTTTGCAAATTTTTGCTTTTTCTTTACTCAAAATAATCCCTTTATTTCCTAATTGTATGAAGATTTTTGAAAGATCTTTTAAATGCTTTTCTCGTGATCCTTGCGTGAAAACAATTATATCGTCTATATAAGAAAGACTTATTGATTCTAATCCTTCAAGATTATTATCCATAAATCGTTGGTATATGCTTGGTGCTTGTTTAAGTCCAAATGGCATTACATTATATTCATAATGGTTTTGAGGTGGACAACTAAATGCTGTCAAATGTTTAGTTTCTTCATGTAACCTTAACTGTCAATATCCTGACTTAGCATCTAATGTACTATACCATTTTGCCTTTTTAATTCGACTAAAAATATAATCTTGTCTTGGTAGCTTATATGCATCTCCTTTAGTAGCTTTATCTATTTCTTTGTAATTTATAACCATTCTTCGTTTTCCTCTTTTTAGTTCATTATGATTTTCTATGTAAAATGCTGGTGCACTATGTGGACTTGTACTCGGTTGTATAATACCCTTTTCTAACATCTTAATAGTTTCTTCTTGAAATTCTTTAACATCTCTTTCTGTATATGGTATTCTATTTGGCACATTTACTTCTTTGTTAGGATCTATTAATTCTATTTTTACTATCATAATATTCGTATTTTTATTTGGATCTAATGGATCTTGACTACATATTTTTTATAATAAGTGATTAACATGTTCTTCTAAAGTTATGCTTATTACTTTATAAATTTGAAATGAAACTTTTCTTAATATTTCCCCCCGTATGAAAGAAGACGTATTATATATTTTTGTAGTAATTATTTTACTGGACTGAGTATCCAGTTGTGGACATTTAATGCTTATACTATTTAATCTTTGAATAAATGGACTGTATAACTTAAGAAAGTTATTTCCAATTATTAATGGTAAACCTGTATTTTGGTTATAAAGATTAGGTAAAGGAAATCGTTTTTCTTCTATTAACAATACTAAATCTGTTGCCCTATAATCAATACTTATTGTTTTATTATTTGCAATTCTTACTATAATTGGTTTGTCTAATTTCTTCCAATATTTAGTAGGTAATATGGATTCTTTTGCTAGACATATCGTTGCTCCTGTGTCTATATATGTCAATAAAAATTTGTTAAATAATTTAACTTTTATAAATGAGCTATTTTTACTCATCTTCTGATTCAAATGATTCTAAATCAGTATCTGTTTCTGATTCTAAGTCATATATATCAAAATCTAATAATTCACCTTCTTCGTATTCTTCTTCTATGGGTTCATATCCTAAAGAAAATATCATTTTTAACTTCTTTTTTTTTTTTGGTATATTTTTAGGACATTCATTTGCATAGTGTCCTATTTCTTGACATTTCCAACATTTGCAATTTTTTTTTTTCCTTTAGGACAATATTTAGGTTTTCCTAAATATTTTCCTTGTTTTCTAAACTTTCCTTTATACTTTATTTTCCACGGTTTTCTAAATGTCTTATATCGTCTTGGTCTATATCGTCTATTAAACTTATTGTATTTATAATATTTTTTCTTTTTGTATGGGTTATAACAACCAAATTCTTGCGGTACACTTTCTAATTGTTTGCAACATCTTGAATCGATTTTTGTCATTTCATAGTGTTCTAATTTCCTTATACAAAGTTCATCTCTATATTCTTTTGCATATTTTTCTAAAATTCCTAGAGTTTTTTCTTCTTTTGTTTCACTAATTTTCTCCTGAATGTATTTATTCATTTCATTTATAAGCTTACTTTCAACTATTTCTATTAGTCCTGATCGATCTTTAATTTTATAGAAATTTTCTCTTACTTGACAGAAAAAATTTTCTATGTAGCATATATTACATAACTTCATATTTGTTAAAAATCTGACAACCTTATCTTTTTGCGTTTCTTTTGATTCTTGTCCTGTAATTCCTAAAAATTCTTTTAATAAATCTTTTGTTAATTCTTTTAAGGCTGATATTTTATATTCTGCTCCCGTTTCTAAACCACTGACTTCAAGATTTAATAATATTTGAGTGTTGTCTAGATAATCAAATAATACTCCAAATGTTTTGTATCTTATATAATTAACAAAATCGATTAATGTCATTCCATTTATCATCGAGTCATTAGTTTGAACTAATAATTTTAATTGATTAGTCCAAGTAACTATTAAATCTTTTGAATTTGTTGCACAATCTATATTTAATATTCTGTTAGATAAATTTCTTTCTTTTTCTAAATACGCTGGTGGAATATTTTTCTTTAATTTTTCTTGATGATAACTATAACCATTTCTATATATAAAATCTCTAAAATTGCTTTCTACATAATTATTTTGTGAAGTAGATGCTTCATTATTATTTGTTCTAGGTCGTTTTGGTGATAATGGTGGTGTTGTATGAATTTTTTGATCAGTCATATTAAACGTTGGTTCATCTTCATCTTCGCTATCTATTCCGTAGATTATTCCTTGTTTATCCTCATCATCTATTTTTGCCATTCTTGTTTTTTCAATATTGCATTTTTCTAGTAACTGAGTTAGCCTATCTATGTCATCCATTAGAACTTGTTGGTGGTTCTATTTGAATTGGCTTAAATACTCTTTTCCATGTTTTTCCTTTTTGTACTAAATCTTGTAGTTCTTTTATTATTTCTTTTATTTCGTCTAATTTTACAAATGTTTCTAATTGAGTCTCTTTTATTATTTCTATAAGTGTTCCTATTTGTTCTGAGACTTTTGGTGGATTACTCATGATTTTATTTTTATTTTATTAATTATTTATCTTTAATTGTATTTTTAAATGGATTTTTTATATTGAATTTGTTAGCAAAATGTTGTGTGGGAATAGCAATTAAATTGCCACTTGGCCATATCTCATTGGCCTTTGCAAAAAATGGGCGCCACCCGCGCGGGTGGCGTCGACTAAATGAGGAAAGAGATTGGTAATTTGTATGTCAACTTTCCCGAGCTTTCAAATTTTTATTTTATTTTATTGTATATTATTTTGGCACTTTATATGATGCATCCTTCTATGTTAAAATACGGAGCTCGACGTCTTTAAATATTAAGGGCATTCTTTTTTTTTTCCCCTTTATAGGAATTGTAGTTTTTTTTCAATTAACCTCTTTCTGGTTGTAGATTTTTGTGTCACCAAAGGCCATCTTTTTATGAGGAAGTGGAGGAGGATGAAAAGTACTAGCCGCTCCAATTACAAAAGCATCCCATTTTATTTTTTACTTATTCGGAACTCTTATGACTAGAGGGTTGGGTTCCAGTGAGAATGATTCTCAGATAAATAAATAAACATAAATCTTAGCCTTAAATCTGATTATTTTATAGCTAAAAAAATAAATTTTATACTCGTTAAGGGTAATTCAGGCATTTCTCAAACTAACAAACATACACAACAGTGGGTCCCACCACTACCACCATGCCAGCTATCTTTAATTATCACGACTCACACGTCTCCCCCCCTCTCTTTCTCTCTCTCTCTCTCTCTCTCTCTCTCTCTCTGTCTTCTCACACACACACACACACACACACAAATCGACAGACAGTCACACAGACACAGCTCAACATACAGCTTGAGACCGCCGATCGCCATCGCCCGTCCGCTGTCGCCACCACTTCTCCAATTCGCACCGCCCCTCTGTCCGCTCTCTCTAGTCACCGCCGGCCGCTCACACTCTCTAGTCACCGCGACCACCCGTTCCTGAAATTTTAGGCGCACATCAACCGACCCACGTTCATGATTAACTGTGCATTTACAACATCACTGACTGTCATCACATCGTTGTACGACGTACCATGGCTCCCACCGACGCCGCATCAGCAATAGAACACCACTACAATTCCACCAAATCTTCGCCGCCGCCGCGAATGACAACACCCAATTCCGCCAACCCTCTCCGCTTTCTTCACCCTCTCTCATGTTTTGGGATTTCAGAGTTTAATAGCGTAAGGCCAGAATAGTTGTGGTTTATATTTTGAATGTGAGGAATAAATCGAGAACAATATGTCCAGTGTGTGTGAATTCGATCGGGGTCGATATCGTTAGTGAACGTCCGTCGAAGGATGTCCGGCGTGTGTGAATACCCAGCTAGTTCTTGTTGAGAATTAGATAATTAGATAATTCAAAAGGACTCATCTGCAATTTAAGTAAATTTAACTATATTGCAAATTGGTTCTTGGGTCAAATCTTTAATTTATGAAAAATTTAATAAATGTACAAGAAAGATGAATAAAAAATGTACAAATACACAATATTATGTTTGAATATACACAAATGCCCAAATGCACAAAATTAATATTACTAAATATATTTTTATTATATAAATAATTTGATAAATGTAAAATAATGTTAATTGAAATACACATTATCATTGTTTTTAAAAATTGAAATGCACTGCACAATAATGGTAGACAAAATGCACATTATCGTATGTGAATGCATATTATTGGTTTCAATATTTTATATATTAAATATTTTCAACAAAATATAAAAATATTAAATATAAATATCAAAATATTAAAGATTTTTATAATATAAGTAATAAAGCATTTACATTATTTAGGGCAATTCGGTTAATCGATCGAATAAACTGGTTATTTCAGTGGGGTTTTAGTTTGGTTTGGAACAAATCATTGAAAATGTATATGCCACAAGTACACAATAATGTTAGATGAATTACACATTAATGACTATCAAATTGCACAATAGATACCGAAACAGACCGAACTAATATTTTTTCTTCAAAATTTTATATTTCGGTTTGATTATTTATTTTCTTTACTTTTAAAATCATGGTTATTTAGTTCGATATCGGATTTAATTTTTAAAATAAACTATATAATCCAACCCATTGAACTATATATAACTATATATATATATATATATATAGGGGACGGATCCAATGGGTCCACCTCTTAAAATGTGGACGTGAGACCCAATCTCAACCGTTGAATCTGCCTTTTAAATCTACGGTCAGCATCAGGTATATATAATTATAAACCTTCAGCTCACGCGCACACAAAATCGGAAATAATATCTCAGATTTCCTCCTCAATCACGATTCTCTGCGATTTCTTTCTCAATCTCGATTTCCTTATCAATTTGAAGTTCGATTTCATCGTCTGATTAGGTTTAACTCTCGTTTTCTATAGGCAAACTCAACTGCTCGTCAAAAATATCCAGGGAAAAAAAAGTCGATTTCATCAAATTTATCTACAAATGTCGACGGGAGCAGCTTCAATGGAGATCGAAGCAACTCCAGTTGCGCCATTAATGAAAGAAGGTATGCTGACTTTAAATAAAATAATTGCTGATGAATTCACCATGAATGAAAATCGAGTTATTCAATTAGAATCAATCACGTAATATTGAAAAAATTGTTTGTGCTTATCTGCAATTTTGATTTTTGTAGAATCTCTGTTTTCTGGCAAGAATATTATATAATGTTGATGCAGTTGTTCAAATTATATAATGTTGCTGATAATGTTCAATAAATTGTCCATGTTATTCTGGAATTTTGATTCATGATATAACTAACACCTAGCAGCACTAGATCACTAACCTAGCAGCAGTAGACAACTAACCTAGCAGAACAGAGTTCTAACCTAGCAAACACATAAAACAAACCTAGCAGCATGAGAGAAGTAACCTAGCAGCATGACAGAAGTAACCTAGCAACTACATACAACTAACCTAGCAGCATCAGAGAACTATCCTAGCAAATAAATATAACTAACTTAGCAACTACAGACAATTGACCTAGCTGAGAGAAAGTAACCTAGCAGCATGAGAGAAGTAACCTAGCAAACACATAAAACGAACACAGCACCTACATACAACTAACCTAGCAGCATGAGAGAAGTAACCTAGCAGCATGAGAGAAGTAACCTAGCAGCATGAGACAACTAACCTAGCAGCATGAGTGAACTAACCTAGCAGCATCAGAGAACTATCCTAGCAAATAAATATAACTAACTTAGCAACTACAGACAATTGACCCAGCAACTAAAAGACAACAAACCTACCAATAAGAGACAACTAACCTAGCAACAAGAGACATATAAACTTGCAAATAGATATAACTATCCTAGCAGCAAACATACAACTAACATTACAACACGATACAAAATAACCTTGCATTTGCAATTATTAAGGCTAATGTTTTTGTATGATATTTTGCAACAGGTATTACACATGATGGATGTCAATTTCAGTTGGTGATATCACCAAATTCAACAAAGTACTGGATACCAATTGTCAAAGAAGATGTAAGACCAAAAGTTGGCATGCTCTTTGAGAATCTGGAAATTGGGATGCAATATTACAGAAACTATGGAGCAAATGGTGGATTTGATGTTCGTACTAGTACAAAAAAACGTTTTAGAAGTGGGATGGTGAGAAAACAATTCATAGTTTGCAGCAAGGAAGGATTTAAACTACAATCCAGACCCAAAAATTCAACAGGAGTTCATCGGGAACGTGTTTCAAAAAGAATTGGTTGCATGGCTCGGGCAGTGTTTGAATACGATGATGGAAAAGGATACAAAATTACATATTTCGAAGAGAAACACAGCCACAGTTTGACATTGGAAGCACATTATTTGAATGCAAACAGGCAACTGAACTATGGCCATCAGAAGTTTGTCCTTAATTGTGTAAAAGCCAACATCGGACCTGCTAAAACACACAGGTTATACAAGGAAATGGTTGGAGGATATGAAAATGTTGGTGCTCTGGCAATTGATTTCAAAAACTTCAAAAGAGAACTTATGACTTACATGTCGGGGGCAGATGCACAACTCATCATTCAGAAATTTCTCAACAAGCAGGAAGTTTACCCGGACATTGCATTTGAATATGTTGTGGATGAAAATAATCAATTAAGTAGGATCTTTTGGGCTGACCAGATTTCAAGAAAAAATTACCTTATGTTTGGAGATGTTGTTTCATTTGACGCAACCTACAACACTAACAGGTACGCAAACATTTATCTTGTCTTGGCTCTAATTTATATGTAATGTATGCTTTCTAGTAGCATGTGAGTTAAACTGACTTTGCAACTAGATATAACTAACCTAGCATCGTATGATAACTAACCTAGCTATAGTAGAGAACTAACCTAGCATCATCTAACAACTAACCTAGCGACAACATACAACTGTCATTGCAACATGATAAAACTAACCTATCAGCTGCAGACAACTAACCTAGCGGCCACAGACAACTAACCTAGCACCAACAGACAACTAACCTGACAACAAACATACAACTAACATTCCAACATGTTAATACTAACCTGGCAGAGATATATAACTATTTTAGCAACAACAGACAACTATCCTTGCAATAGAAGACAACTAACCTAACAACCAAAAACAACTAATCTAGCAACCACAGATATATCTAACCTTTATTATTCTGATTTGCTTTCTATCTTTAAACAGGTACAAAATGGTGTTTGTACCATTTACAGGAATTGACAACCATAAAAAGTGTGTCACATTTGGAGCTGGATTGATGGTTAAAGAGGATGTGGAATCATACATTTGGTTATTGGAAAATTTTTTGAGAGCTATGGGAAATGAACCATATTACATTGTTGCTGACCAAGATCCTGCTATGAAGAATGCAATTCAGGCGACTTTCAAACAGGCAAGACATCGTTTGTGCATGTGGCATATCATGGAAAAGGTAAATGTAAAGGTTGGTCCTACATTAGCCAAGGATAATAACTTCATCAAAAGGCTGAATGAAATTGTGTGGGATATTTACATAAATCCTGATGAATTTGAAGAAAAGTGGAGAAGATTGATGAATGATTTTGCCTTAACAGAGAATCAGTGGTTTAACAATCTATTTCAGATTAGAAAGTTGTGGATACCAGCATACTTTAAGGATGTCAAAATGGGTGGCCTACTGAAAACAACTTCTAGGTCTAAGAGTGTTAATAGTTGGTTCGGAAGCTACATATCTCCTCAAGAAAACTTAGTTGAGTTCTTTATGCATTTTGAAAGTGCAATGGATTCACAAAGGCATGTTATAAGGAAGCTGAATCATGAATGTGTGACAGCACCTCCTGAGTGCAAGACACCGTTACAAATTGAAAAACATGCTGCAAAAGTTTACACAAAAACAGTGTTTTCAGAGGTGCAAATGGAGATTGAAGCAGCATGTTTCAGATGTGTGCCTGTGCATATTGAAAAGGAGCATGAAACAACCAGATATAAGGTTGTAGAAGTTGGTCGAGATGGTATTGACTTCATTCTTAATAAGTGCGGGGATTGGGTAGATTGCAGCTGCAAAAAGTTTCAACAGTTTGGATTGTTATGTCGTCACGCAATAATGCTAATCAAGGATTTAGAAAAAATACCAGAGAAATACCTCCTCAACCGTTGGCTTAAGGTTGCTTCTTCTGGACATGGTATTGATAATGCAAGATTAAATCCACTTGATGGCAAAAATCAGAGAAATGCATATCTAAACAATCTATGGTCTGATTTTTATTGTTGTATAAGTCTTGCTGAAGGTAATGATGATAAATTGGAACGATTATCGAGGATTATAAATGAAGAAAAGAACCATTTGTTGGGTGCACATCAAGTTTCAAGTTCAATACTAAGTAAAGGAGCTGTGATACAAGAGTTCTGTGGATCTGTTTCAAATCTCGAGGTTGATATCCTGCCACCACAGCAAGCAAAAAATAAGGGGAGCGGAAGCAGCACAAAAAGCCGATTGTTGTCACAGCGAGAAAAATCTATCAAAGAAAGTCAAAAGTTGAAAAGACGTTGTGGAAAATGTGGAGAAGTGGGAAATCATAATAGTAGAACTTGTAATAAGACCAGTGACATTTCTGCTTTTAATAAATAGAAATTTGATGTGTTGTTATTGCATAGTATTATTTCAGAAAACATAGCATATACATACAACTAACCTTGCAACAAAATTGAACTAACCTAGCAGCTTTAAACAATTAGCCTAGCAGCAGAAAAAAACTAACCTAGCAGCATTAGACAATAACCTTCAACTATAAAAAACTAACCTAGCATCATTAGGCAACTAACCTAGCAACAAATACACAACTATTGGAGAGGAAGTCTATTGCTTCCCCTTCTTCGAGTGAGCACCCGACTTGTGGTTGGCCTCGTTTATTTTGGTTCTTGCGAGTGAGGAGACGACCTGTGTCTACCCACTACGCTTTGATAGCCGTCTCGGTTGTATGACTTTCATTTTTGATCAATACAAATTTATTTAACGATCAAAAAAAAAAAAAATACACAACTAACTTAGCGGGAAGAAAGAATTAACCTAGCAAAAAAAAGCAACTAACCTAGCAACAGGAAAGTAATAACCAAGCAACTTACAACAACTAACCTAGCAGCATAAAATAAATAAACTAGCAACAACATACAACTAACCTAGCAGCATTAGACAACTAACCTTGCAACAAAAAGCAAATAAACTAGCAGCATGTAAGTAATAACCTAGCAACTTATGATATCTAACGTACCAGCAAGTAATATATAAACTAGCAACAACAAGCAACTACCCTAACAGCGTTAGACAACTAACCTAGCATCAACAGACAACTAACCTAGCAGCATTAGACAACTAACCTTGCAACAAAAAGCAACTAAACTAGCAGCATGTAAGTAATAACCTAGCAACTTATGATATATAACGTACCAGCAAGAAATATATAAACTAGCAATAAAAAGCAACTACCCTAACAGCGTTAGACAACTAACCTAGCATCAACAGACAACTAACCTAGCAAAATCATACAACTAACCTAGCCACAATATTTAAGTCTTATGAAAAAGTCGTGTATTAATATGGGTAGTTATGGGTCAATAAAGGCAGACTTCATATAAAGTGGACAAAAATTAGGGTTACACTTCATTGTCAAAGACTAATACTTTTCTGCCGCTCAACCAAAGAAGACATCGCAAAGTTGAAGGTGAAATCTCTGTTAATTTTCTCTTAATCCTCACTATGTTCTATGTATTAACTATTGCATAATATGATTTATTATATATGCTTCTTTTTATGTTAATTTTCTATTGCATAAGGTGATTTATTATATGATGTATTAACAGAATATGGATCTCATGAACGACAACAACGAATACTTATTGCCATCTTTCTATAAGACTGTTTTGACCAAGGTTCTCCACACTATGGTAAAGTTCTTTGTTTTAATTATTCTTTTAATAGTGCACTGTTACATATAAAATCAAGTTTTAACAGAAAAAAGAAAATGTGCTGTGATTTTCCAGCCCTTTCCGCCACCCACTCACGACTATTTTCGTGATGAGGATCTGTCCCAGAGATGCATTATACATACAATAGAAGGACGCACATATGAGACTGTGATAAAAAGGGTTGATGGCTGCCCAACAATTATAGACGGTTGGCGCGAGTACATTGTTACAGAGGACGTTGAATATGGTTCCTTATTGCTCTTCAGACCAACCAGCAACTTAGACTATGAAATTAAAATCCTTGAGCGCAACAATTGCAGTCGGCCACCACAATATAATTTCAATGTCAAGATTAAGCCCACACACGTTGAACGTTTCCGTTTGGTAAGTTTAATAAATTTCATCTGTCAGCATAATTAACTTGTTTGTATTTAAATACATATAATACATACAAATTACTTTATTCTTGCAGCCCATACCAATGCCTTTCTGGAGGGAACATATCAGAGGAAAATTTTCTCACTACCAACGCGCATCTATAAAAGTAGGAGAACGAGTTTACAGGGTAAACATCACTCAGGGAGATGATGGAAGGAAGACTATGCAGAATGGCGACGCTCGAAAATTGTTTGAAGAAAATGAAATTTTAGAAGGGACAACATGCACTTTCTTCCTTGTGCAAGATGATGTAGACATGCTGAAATTTAGAATTAAGATGTAGTGATTGTGATTTGTTGGGTATTTAGTTCTCTGATGTGTTGGAAATGTTTGTATTTTGCTCGACAATTTATTTGATCTGATGTATTTTGCTCGACAATTTAGTACGATAAACTGATGGAAGTGTTTTTCTATAAAACTTTTTTGATGCATTTTTAGTTATTATTTAATTTCTTTTGATATCTTTTGGTCTTTTTGTTACAAGTGTTTGTTATTCTAACCTAGCAACTAGATATATCTAACATAGCAGCACCAGAGAACTAACCTAGCAACAAGATAGAACTAACCTATCAACAACAAAAAAACTATCCCTGCAGCATGCTAGAACTAAACTTAGCAATGTCAGACAACTAACCTAGCAAACATCGGACAACTACTCTAGCAAAGTAAGACAACTAACCTAGCAACAATAAATAAATAACCTAGCAGCATCAGACAGCTAACCTAGCACCTACAGACAACTAACCTAGCAGCAAAAAATAAATAACCTAGCAGCATCAGAAAACTAACCTAGCAACAATAGAAAACTAAACTAGCAACATTTATAGCATATAAAAGGTCGGGTATTTAGTTATTGCTCAGTATTGTCAGACTTCATATAAAGTGGACAAAAATTAGGGTTACACTGCATTGTCAAAGGCTAAAATACTTTTTTGCCGTCCTGTCAACGAAGACTACAGAATATGGAACACAATACTCTGCATCACAGGAATGACGATAATGAATACTTACTGCCATGGTTGTCTAAGCGTGTTTTGCCCAGTGTTCTCCATACTATGGTAAACTTCTTTTTTCTTAATTCTTCTTTTAATAGTCCACTGTTACATATAAAAAGTACAGTTTAACTGAAAAAGAAGAAAATATGTTGTGATGTTCCAGCCCTTTCCACCATCAACGCACTACTTTTTCCCTGATGAGGATCTGTCCCAGAGATGCATTTTACATACATTAGAAGAACGCACGTATGAGACTGTGATAAAAAGGATTGATGGCTGCCCAACAATTGTAGACGGTTGGCGTGAGTACATGATTACAGAGGACATTGAACTTGGTTCCAAATTGCTCTTCAGACCAACCAGCAACTTAGACTATGAAATTAGAATCATTGACCGCCACTATTGTAGTCGGCTGCCACAACATACTTTCAATGTCAAGATTAAGCCCACACATGTTGAACGTGTCCGTTTGGTAAGTTTAATAAATTTCATCTGGCTGCATAATTAACTTGTTTGTAGTTAAATACATATTATACATATAAATTACTTTATACTTGTAGCCCATACCGGTGCCTTTCTGGAGAGAACATATCGAAGGCAATTTCATCACTACCACCGCGCACGTATCCAAGTAGGAGGAAGAGTTTACAGGGTAAACATCGCTCAGGGGGATGATGGAAGGATAAATATGCAGAATGGCGACGCTCGACAAATGTTTGAACATAATGCAATCTCAGAAGGGACAACCTGCACTTTCTTCCTTGTGCAAAATGATGTAGACATGATCAAATTTAGAATTAAGATGTAGTGAGTGTGATCGTTGTGTCTTTTGTTCACTGGTCTGATGTTAGTGTCTTTTGTTGTGATCTGATGGAAGAAAACTTGTGTTGCAGTCTTTTGAACGATGGTCTGATGGAACCGTTTTGTTTTTATAAATCTTATTTGAAGCATTTTTATTTATTATTTAATGTCTTTTGATATTTAATGCCTAGCAACTAGATATATCTAACATAGCAGTACCATATAACTAACCTAGCAACAAGATAAAACTAACCTAGCAATAACAAAAACTATAAAACTTTTTATAAAACTTTTTCTTAATAAGTGCTCGACAATTTAGTCCGATAGTCTGATGGCAGTGTTTTTCTATAAAACTTTTTTGATGCATTTTTAGTTATTATTTAATGTCTTTTGATATCTTTTGGTCTTTTTGTTAGAAGTGTTTGTTAGTTATTCTAACCTAGCAACTAGATATATATCTAACATAGCACCACCGGAGAACTAACCTTGCAACAAGATAGAACTATCCCTGAAGCATGCTATAACTAAACTTGCAACCTCAGACAGCTAACCTAGCAACGACTGACAACTAACCTAGCAAAGTAAGACAACTAACCTAGCAACATTAAATAAAACCTAGCAGCAACAGACAGCTAACCTAGCATCCTTAGAAAACTAACCTAGCAATATCAGACAACTAACCTAGCAACTATGCAAGTATATAGAATAAAATATACAACAATAATTAAATCATATGAAAAGTAGTGTATTTTTGTCGGGTAGTTGTAATGGCTGACTTCATATAAACTGGACAAAATTAGGGTTATACTGTACTGCATTGTCAAAAGCTAAAAACTTTCCTGCCGCCCACCTTACCCAAGAAGAATACATCACAAAGTTGAAGGTGAAAATCTTCTACAATTTCTACCTTCAATCTTTATAATAAGAATTAAAATCTCTGTTAATTTTCTCTTAATCATCACCATGTTCTATGTATTAACTATTGCATAATACGTTTGATTATATATGCTTCGTTTATGTTAATTTAACATCTTCATAACCCTATTCTCTCTGATTATTGAACTGCATCTCAATAACATACTACAGAAATATGGATGACTGGGATGACTGGGATGAAATGGATGACGGTAACGTATACTCACTGCCATGCTTCAGTAAGCATGTTGAGCCCAGGGTTCGCTACTATATGGTAAAGTTCTTTGTCTTAATTCTTCTTTTAATAGTGCACTGTTACATATAAAAAGCACAGTTTAACTGAAAAAAAAAAAAAAAAAATATGTTGTGATGTTGCAGCCCTTTCCACCATCCACATACGGCTATTTCCGTGATGAGAATATGCCCCAGAGATGCGTTTTACATACAATAGAAGGACGCACGTACGAGACTGTGATAAGAAAGCCTAGTGGCGACCCAACAATTGGAGAAGGTTGGCGTCAGTTCATTGTTACAGAGGGCATTGAAATTGGTTTCACATTGATTTTCCTTCCAACCAGCAACCTAGACTATTTAATCACAATCATTGACCGCACCAATCGTACTCGGCTGCCACAACATACTTTCAATGTCGAGATTAAGCCCACATATGTTCAACGTGTCCGTTTTGTAAGTTTAACAAATTTCATTTGTCAGCATAATTAACTTGTTTGTTATTTAAATACATATAATACATATAAATCGTACTCGCTCTTGTGGACCATAATCATTTAATCACAGCCGCAGCATCCAGCTCGATCCATATATGACTAGAGAGGTGGGCAGCAATCTGTAGGCCAATCTGTAGTGCCTGAATCTCTGCGTCGTAGCTCGAGGAGGCCTGAATGGACGCGTGGAAAGCAGTGATGAGGGCGCCGCTATGGTCTCGAATCAGGCCTCCTCCTCCGGCAACTCCAGTGTGGCGATCAAATGAGCCATCAGTGTTCAGCTTGACCCACGGAGCGTCAGGTCGAAGCCAAACAACAGCTCTGGCCCGAGGAGTCCGAACAGGCGGTGGTGGAGCTACCATGTAGCGGTGCGGTGGCGTGCAGCCTGTCCAGTCTCGAACCGTGAGCCTGCCCAATGAGATGAGGAGTGAAATGTGTCTCTCAACCTGCAAGAGCGAGTACGATTGGTGCGGTCAATGATTGTGATTAAATGTCAAGATTAGACTATGAAATTAGAATCATTGAAAGTATGTTGTGGCAGCCGAGTACGATTGGTGCGGTCAATGATTCTTATTGACCTTCAGACCAACCAGCAACTTAGACTATGAAATTAGAATCATTGACCGCGACGATTGTAGTCGGCTGCCACAACATACTTTCAATGTCAAGATTAAGCCCACACATGTTGAACGTTTCCGTTTGGTAAGTTTAATAAATTTCATCTGGCTGCATAATTAACTTGCTTGTATTTAAATACGTATAATACATATAAATTACTTTATTCTTGTAGCCCATACCAGCGACTTTCTGGAGGGAACATATCGAAGGCCAATTTTATCACTACCACTGCGCACGTATCCAAGTAGGAGGGAGAGTTTACAGGGTAAACATCGCTCAGGGAGATGATGGAAGGAAAACTATGCAGAATGCCAACGCTCGACAATTGTTTGCAGAAAATGCAATCTTAGAAGGGACAACCTGGACTTTCTTCCTTGTGCAAGATGATGTAGACATGATCAAATTTAGATTTAAGATGTAGTGAGTGTGATTGTTGTGTCTGATGGAGGTGTCTTTTGTTGTGATCTGATGGAAGAAAACTTGTTTACTGTCTTTTGAACGATGGTCTTATAGAACTGTTTTGTTATAAATCTTATTTGATGCATTTTTAGTTATTATTTAATATCTTTTGATATTTTTAATAGAAGTGTTTGTTATTTATTCTAACCCAGTAACTAGGTATATCTAACATAGCATTACGATATAACTAACCTAGCAAAATGATAGAACTAACCTAGCAATAACAAAAACTATCAATGCAACATGCTAGAACTAACCTTGCAGCTTCTGACAACAAACTTGGCAACTACAGACAACTAACCTAGCAACAATAGACAACTATCCTAGCGGAATGAAAGAAATAACCCAACCACAAAAAGCAACTAACCTTGCTAGGTTAGTTGTCTGATTCTGCTAGGTTACCTTTTTCTTGATGCTAGGTTAGTTAACTTTAGGTGCTAGTTTAGTTGTTTATTGTTGCATAGCTAGTTATCAGTAGGTGCTAGTTTAGTTGTTTATTGTTGTTGGGTTAGTTATCTATAGCTGCTAGGTTAGTTGTTTATTGATGCTAGCAACATAAGACAACTAACCTAGCAACATAAGACAACTAACCTTGCAGCTTCAGACAACTAACCCAGCAGCTTGAGAGAACTAACCTAGCAACTGGTGTACAACTAAGCTATCAACTGCATAGATATAACCTTGCAACAACATAAAACTAAAATTGCAAGTAAAATTATCTAGCATAGCAACATCGGACAACTAACATAGCAACTGGTTAAAACAAACCTTGCAACTAAAATTATCTAACCCAGCAACTACAAACAAGTAATCTTGCAACAACAGATAAATAACCTAGCAAACTAGATAGAGCTAAACTAGCAACATTGAAACTACTGGACTAACTTTGCAACTTTAAGCAACTAAACTAGCAACTACAGAATATTAACCTTGCAATTCAGACAACTAATCTTGCATAAAAATAAAACTAATCTTGCATCAAAAAATAATATTTACATCAAAAAAGTATTCAAATCCAAAAAAACAAAAAAACATTGTCACTGAAATCAAACTACAAGTCAATTGTCTTTGAAATGGACAGTCTTCACCCTTTTGGCAGGTTTCTTCTTTCCTCCAAACACATCTGCCTTCTTATCGTTTTCTGATTTCAGCTCATTGAATTCATTTAGGACAATTTCCGAGCAGTATTTAATACGCATTTGTTTCAACTGCTCAGGATTATCCTTTAGAAGACCAGAGTTCCAATTTTTAATGCCAGCTCCAAAATATGTTTCCATGTGGCGCATGACGAACACTCCACAGTCTACTTTATTCTTCTCATCTCTCCATGGCAAATCAAGTCTGACTGGCTTCAATTTGGAAACAAGTGATCCACATTTGAGCATTCCTTGGAATTTCAAATATTCAACAAGTAGTTTTTTCTGAAAAAAAATAAAAAAAAAAGAAAGAACAATTATTAAAAATGTATTAACATTGCATGATATAATATTAACTGTATATGCATTGTTCTAAAATTAATTTAAAAATATTAGAGATTATTACCAGATTTATATGTTGAAATTCATATTTTCCACATGTAAGGCCACTAACAGTAGAATTGTCCAGTATGTGAATGTGATATGCTTTCAAATCAAAACAGACCACATACAAGTGATCACTCTTGCACACAGGAAAGAATATCTGATCAAAAATAAAAATCATATAATATTAGCATGTTAGTAACTAAATAAAATAACCATTTCCAATTTAAAATGAAAATTACCATATCAACATCTTCAAACTTAGAATGAGTCTTTGAATTTCTAAAATCATTATTCAAACTCTCGATGAATAAAGAGGCTTTGGACTTGAAATCCCATTTCTCCCCAGCAATCGGGACACTGTAATTCTGGAAACAAATGAAAAAAATATGTTATAAAATAATAAATCAAATATAACTAAGCTAATCAAATATGTTATACAAATACCTAACCTAGCACCAAAAGATATCTAACCTAGCAGCAACAACAGACAAGTAACCTAGCAACATCAGAAATAAAACTAACCTAGCAGCAGTATATATCTAACGTAGCAACAAGTCATAACTAACCTAGCAACTTCTGACAACTAATCTAGCAACAGCTTACAAGTACCCTAGCAACTACATATATCTAACCTAGCAGCACCAGAAATAAAACTAACCTAGTAGCAGTATACAAATAGCGTAGCAACAAGTGGTAACTAACCTAGCAACTTCTGATAACTAACTTAGCAACTACAGAGTACTATCCTAGCAGCATCAAAAAACAACTAAAATTGCACCTTCAATGTAAATTCAATAACAGGAAATACCAAAAACAAAAAATTATTAAAGTAAATAAGAATAAAATATATAAGTAAACTTACACTAGAGTATGTTGATGCAAAGAATCTCAACGGCTAGCCAGGTTTTCTAGATTGTTCTCTTAAGTTCAAAATTCTGGACCAGGTATCAAGTACAGAGACACTGATATAGTGATCTGGTCCTAAAGACTTGAGATCTTCTTTCATTAAAATTAGATCATCGTTCTGAAAAATTATCTCATACCTGACAGCACAAAAATAAAAAAACAACAATAAAATATAAATTTGGAATTAATAAATGCAATAAAATGTGAAAATTATATTAAATTTCTTGGGTAAGAAAATATACATTGTCTCCTCATCTTCATGCAATATCCAATTATATATTTCTTCATCTCTTGCACCTGCTTTTGATATGTTAATTTGTTTTGCAACATCTTTCTCTTTTGCTTTTTCTTTCCTTTTTGCCTTCTCCTCTTTTTTCTCTTTCTGCTTTCTTTCTTTCTCCTCCTTCTCTCTCTCTTTCAGCGCTCTCATTTTGTCTTCTCTCTCTTTCTTCTCTCTCTCTTGTCTATCTTTCTCCTCTCTCTCTCTCAGCTCTCTTTCTTTCTGCTGTTTCTCTTTCTCCTCTCTCTGTTTCTGGTCTCTTTCTTCCTCCTCTTTCCTCTTCTTCTCTTGCTCCTCCTCTTTCCTCTTCTTCTCTTGCTCCTCCTCTCTCTCCTTCTTTTCTCTCTCATTCTCTTCCATCCTTTTCTTTTGTCTCTCTTTCTCCTCTCTTTCCTCTCTTTCTTTCTCCTCTCTCTTTCTTTTCTCTCTTTCCTGTCTTTCTTTTCTCTCTTTTTCCTTTGCTTCTTTTTGCTTCCTCTCATTCTCCTCTCTCTCTCTCACTTCTCTCTCTTTCTCCTCTCTATCTTTATCCTTCCTTTCTTTCAACTCTTCATCTGTTTGATTCAAAAATGCAACAACATCTTCAGAAACTAGTTCTTCATCTCTCTCTATGTCTTTCTCTTTCTGCTTCTCTGTGACTTTCACTTTTTCTTTTTCAAGTGCCTGTCTCTCTTTCTTCTGCTTCTGTTTCTCAGCCATAAAGATAGAGAGAGGTTGGTTCTCTATGATCTCTGGCTCAACATCATGATCAGTTGCAAACTGCCTTGAAACATTTAAAATGTCCTCCCAACATCTGTCACTTTCTTGGGACTGGGAGGACAACCCCAATCCCAATGAAAAACTGGGAACATCATCACCTTGTGTCTTCTTCTTGTATGCAGCTCTCTTCCCAATAGCATGCTCAATCTTCTCAATAGCTGCAATTGTTTCTGGATCATTCCAGAAAGCAGCTGTTTCTTCACTATCCTCAAAAGAACCTGTCTTCTGAGAAGATTGAGGTACATCGGGACTAACAGAAATAAGATTTTCCATTGCTTGTTGTATCTTCTTGTAATTTAAATCATCGGTCACTTCATGGGGGGCATCTTCAAGCAAGTTTATGACATCAACAACATCAGTGGCCAAGCACATAACCTTGCTTAGAAGCTTGGATTTATAACCCTGTTTATACACAAAATTAAACAGAGTAAACAATTATAAGAAAATATGGAGAAAAATTAAACAACTAACCTAGCAACAATAAACAACTAACCTAGCAGCAAAAGACAACTAACCTAGCAACAAAAGACAATTAACCTAGCAGCTACAAATAAAGAAAAACCTAGCAAATGCTCTCACTTCTCTCTACATTTCTCTCTCTAGTATTTTCCAAACCCATCACCACCGTCAGCCTCCCTATCGCCACCGCCACTACAACCGCATAGTCGCCACCAGTCGCCGCCGCTGGTGGCCTGCCCCCGGGCCGCCGGGCCTTTCAGTTTTACCGACATCCATGGCGCAAACCCAACCTTCCTCACCTCTGTCGTCCCAACAGCTCAAGCAAACCACGGATTTGGAGCTCCTCCTCTCAAATCCAAATGTTATTAAAGTCCTCTCAGCTATTCTCGCAAAAACCCAAGCGGACAAATGGGCAAAAAGCAAAAACTCTGTAGAAAAGAAAAACAAAGAATTGGAAGATGGAGAAATAGCCGAAAGTCTCGAGACAAATCGGGCGGAGGTTTTATTGCCGGAATCCAAGGCAAAGACGTCTCAAGTGCATACCGAAAATGCCGCCTCACCGGCTGTCACACCACAAGGATCCCCGTCGCCCCAAATTGATGGGTCGGAGGTCTCGATTAGCCAGAAAACAGAAAAAAAAAGAGTCAACAAATGGGCAAACTGAAGCGTTGCTCTGTTTCGGACCACCCCCGCCGTCGTCGGTTGCCGACTTGTCGAAGACGATGACCACCGTCGCCGCACCCTCTGGTTTGACTGGGTCGACATCAGCGCCGGAACTTCAACAAGCAATCTCATTTTTTTTTGCCAATAATTCTCGGCCCGAAGAAGATAAGATTCCGCCTCCTGCGACTGAAAATAAGAGCAACCCAGTCGCCGGAAAATCAGTCTCCCGTCCGGTAGAAAAATGCTGGCCAGTCGCGTTTGGATCTTTTCCGAATAGTTCCACCTCGTCGGCCACACCAGTTCAAGCTAATGAAGACGGTGTAGCAAATAATGAAAACCCTCAGCTGCTCACGAATTTGGACCCAACACCATCACCTCACGTGGCCAAACATAATCCCACCTCATTTGGGCCCGATCCTAAGCCCAATTTTTCTTCCCACAATGGTCTGTCTCACCTTTGGGCCAAAACCAACATCTCCAACCCACATCACGTCCCAAATACCCACAGACATTAACGCACCCCAGTCCACTCTACAAAACAATTCTGTTAACCAAACGCTTTTGGGCCTAAGTGGACAAAACAGCTACATCAATCCTTTACCTCTCCAGCCCATCATCACCTCAACCAAGACAGCATCCTCCCTGCAGCACTCCACTCACGGCCATGATGCTTCAGTCAAACATGCGGCAGCCACCACCCACGGCGGCGACGGAGCTGGCCCAACCACCGGAAAATCCGTCACCGTCGGCAATCACGTCGGAAATATTCCAAAATCGGATTTTGCGGCCGAAATTCTAGGACCTCAGCCAAATTCTCACCCACCGGCCAATCTCATCGCCGGAGCAGCCCTCGCTATTGCCGATAAATCTGAATCGAACGTTTTGTATGTACGAGAAGACGGTGTTGCGGTTACGGGCCCTAACACGACAGTCACGGAAAATTTTTTCGGACAATCTCCGAAGCGGATACCGCCATCGGCTACGGACACGGCCATCCCTGTCACAACCGGGCCCCTCACGGCCTCAACCACTGCCCCACCTTCTTTTCGGGAGGCTATAACCGGAAAAAGAAATGACGCCTCGGGTGTCCTGCGCCAAACACCCAAGGAGTTCACATTTGATGGGAACTACGAACACGCTTGCGGAACCATCATCCGCTCGGAGGGGAACAAAGTGAAGGCTCGATACACTGAAGCTGAATCTGTCGCTCTTGCAGGTAAGCTAGCTAACACCCTGGTATTTAAGTTCTCATATGCTATCCCTGCCCCTCGAGATATATCTGCTGGTTTAGGCAAATTGGGTTTTAAGGGTAGAGTATCATCTAAGTGGTACAATTTCAACCATCTCCTAGTGTCTTTCCACCTTCCCGAGGGTTATAATGAGGTCTGGCTTAAGACCTCCATTCATTTGTGTGGATGCCCAGCTAGGGTGTTCAAGTATTATGCCGGGTTTAACCCGAAGACGGAGGCGCCGGTTGTCCCCGTGTGGTGCCGCCTTCCCGGACTACCACCCCATCTTTACGATCGTGCTGCCATCACTACACTAGCTAAGTGTATTGGGCAGCCGATTCGTATCGACGCCCCGACGGGCCTTCAGACGAGGGCTAACGTGGCGCGATTTTGCGTCGAGATAGATTTGAGAACTGAGCTCGTTCATGAGATTGAGATTGAACAGGGTTCGGAGTCTCTTGTTCAGCGGGTAATCTATGAGAAGATCCCCGCGTTCTGCACCTCGTGCAGCCACGTGGGTCATGTTGCGGCCGATTGCTACATCAGTGGCAATAAGCCACGGCCCGCCATCCCGCAGCGCCATCGTGCGAACCAGCAGGGAACCTCCACCAGCCGGAGGGACCCGAAGGGAAAGGGCAAAAGCCCCGTCCGCGTGCCCGAGACCCCAAAGGGGTCTAAGGATAAGGGCAAGGCTGTGATTGTCGATACTGCCCAAACTGGGAAGGATGCTCATCCTGACCAGCCTAAGCAGTTGGCTTTAGTGGGTCCCAAGCTCAAGTCCACGGGCTTTCTCCCTAGACAGATCTTACAGACGGCCTTCAAGGCCAACCACTCCTATTTTGCTATTCTCTCCCCTGAGACGGAGAAGGAGTCTGTTCCTTCCTCCAGCAGGCCATCTAAGATTTCCGACCTTAGGATTCTGGATGACGATGACCTCCTTGGAGACGACATGGACCAGCCGGTCGCCACACCCAGGGGAGAGTCCATCCACCTTTCCGATGATAGTGCGCGCGACGCCGGCCATTTGACCGTCCGCGCATCTAGCCCGGTCCGATCTTTGGATTCGAGGGCTATTGCCGCCACCGCTCCCCCGAAAGGGGATGAGTCGGCCCACCCCATCCCTGCTAAGATTGGGAGCTCGGTCGAGCTCATAGCCAGCTCTCAGCCCCCTCCGACCGGCGAGCACCCGAGCGCTCTGCCGGTTGGACCCTCTCTTTCGCCCATCCCCGAGCAGATATGCGGGCTCAACCGCGCGCAGCATGACGTCTCGTGCGAGAGCTTCGCCTCTAGTGCTTTTCTTCACCTTGACAGACGGGAGACAGCCCCGGAGAGGGGACAACCCGCTAATGCTGCTATAGGTCAGTCTGTCCAGCCAGACGACTCACAGGCTATGAGTACATAACGAGGCAGACAGGCCTCGAGGACCAGAGCCATGCAGCATACGAGACGGCTGACGATCTCCCCTGCTATTGGACCCTTCCGCCGCACGACACGACGGATGACTTCCCATTCTTTAGGTGGCCCGAATCAGCCTCGCCATAGGCGGACTACGTCCAGTGGCTCTTGCGACTGTTGATATGTCCATCACATCCATTACTTGGAATGGCCGTGGCCTGGCGAACAGGGCTACTCTCTCTCATCTTCATTCTCTCATTCGTGACCACAGAGTCGATTTTGTTGGCTTTATTGAGCCGATGATTCGCACTCCTTCTTTTGACTACTACTCGCGTCGTCTGGGCTTCCATTCGGGCGTGGGTAATATTTCGCACAAGATCTTCTTCTTCCACTCGCGTGACTACACTTGTCGGGTCCTCCGCGACACCGATCAGGTGCTTCACGTAGAGATTTCCGCTGCCCATCTCCCGGAGCCCATCTTTCACACCTTGGTTTATGCCAAGTGTACTAGGGTCGGGCGATATGATCTTTGGGACACCCTGCGTGAGATTGCCGAGAGTATGGAGGGATTGCCATGGATGGTTAGTGGCGATTTCAACATCTTTCTGCACCCCGATGAGCGCGTGGGTGGCCGCACGAACAGATCCCGAGAGATGTGGGATTTTGCGCAGACTGTGGCGGACTGCGAGTTGCTTGATGCTGGATGCGAGGGTGAGCCCTTCACGTGGGTTAGGGACAACCTCAAGGAGAGGCTCGACCGTGCTTTGATTTCTGAAGCGTGGTCGAAGGTGTTTGCGGTCACGACCGTCACACACCTCACTCGATTTGGGTCTGACCATTCACCCCTCCTCATTAGATGTCGCTTTTCGAGCACTCCTCGCCGCGCTTCCTTTAGGTTCCAAAACATGTGGGTTCGCCACCACTCCTTCCACGATACTGTCAGGGATTCCTGGCTTCAGCCGACTGGGCTCTTCGGGATGCGCAATCTCGAGGCGAAGCTCGGCAGACTGCGGCGTCGGTTGAGACAGTGGAACTGGGATGTTTTTGGAAACCTCCATCACCGCCTTACTGCAGCTCAGAGTGCGCATGCGTCGGCTGAGCGGGCCTATGACCTGGATCCCACTCCGGAGAATAGGACCGCCATGCACCGCTGCCACGCCGAGTACCAGCTCCGACTCCTTATGGAGGAGGACTTCTGGAAGCAGAAGGCGGCCGTTCGCTGGGTAGCCGAGGGCGAACGGAACACTAGGTTCTTACAGGGCTACGTTAGGCAGAAGCGTGCTAAGTCGTACATCCATAGCATCGAGGCTAATGGGTCATCCTTGACCCAGGAGGCTGAGATCCAGGAGTCGGCTGTTGCTCACTTCCAGACCCTCTTCACCTCTGACAGAGGGTCCCTGGTGGCCCCGAACGCTTCTTTCTTCCCCACCATCCCTCCTTCGGCCGATCTCACTGGCCTCTGTGAGCTCCCGAGCAGGGAGGAGGTTAGGGATGCTGTATTCGGGATTGATCCCAACAGCGTTTCTGGCCCGGATGGTTTCTCCTCCCTCTTCTATCAGGTCTGCTGGGATATTGTCGAGACTGACGTCCAGGAGGCGATGTTGGACTTTTTCTCAGGCCACCAGATGCCGGACTCCTTCACGTCTACCTCTGTCATCTTGATCCCCAAACGACCCAACCCGAGCTCTTGGTCCGATTACAGGCCCATCAGCCTGTGTAACGTGACCAACAAACTCATTTCGAAGATTCTTAACGGTCGTCTTTCCCCTCTTCTCCCCTCTCTCATCTCTCCGAACCAGAGTGGATTCATCAAGGATCGGGTCATTAGTGATAATATCCTTTTGGCCCAGGAGATGATCCACGACATCTCCCGAGCGGACTGGAAGCGGGCTCCGAATATCGCGCTGAAGCTGGACATGGCTAAGGCGTATGATAGGGTTGAGTGGCCGTTTCTTAGGGAGGCGTTGGCTAGGATGGGATTCCCTGAGCGTTGGATCAGCTTTGTGGAGGCGTGTGTGGAGCATTGCACGTTCTCGGTCCTGATTAATGGCAGCCCCACCGATTTCTTTCCCTCATCTAGAGGCCTTAGACAGGGCGACCCTCTTTCCCCTTCCCTCTTCGTCCTTGTGGCGGACTACCTCTCTTGCTGCCTTGACGGCTTCATCCGCGACTCTCCCCACATGACCTATAGCACCTGTGGCTATGGTCCTACCGTCTCTCACCTTTCTTACGCGGATGACATCATTATCTTCACCCGGGCGGATGATGATGGACTGGTCGAGCTCATGCGCCTTTTGGAGCATTATGGCTTGGTCACCGGTCAGCTGGTCAGCGTGCAGAAGAGCACCTTTTGGAGCATTATGGCTTGGTTACAGCTTTCTCATACAAGCTGTGGTGGCGCTTCAGGGAAGGAAAGTCGTTTTGGGTTCAGTACCTTCGCGGCAAGTACTGCCCTAGACGTGCCAACCACCCTTGTTGGGTCACGGCTGTTGATCGTGATAGCAGACAGTGGCGGCGCCTCACTAGGGTCGGGAGGCGAGCCCAGGATCACATCTTTTGGGTTTTGGGCAGGGGCGATGTCAGTTTTTGGGATGAGTGGTGGGTAGGTGATAGGCCGTTGTCTAGGGATAGGCAGGTGTCGCATTCCCCCTACCTGCTCGTGAGCGACCTCTGGACGGACGGGTCGTGGGATAGGGGGAAGCTTGATAGGGAGTTGGGGGCTGGTGCGGGTTTTAGCGAGCAGTTATTAGATCAGATCCAGCAGATCCCTATCTCGGGGGACGGTTCAGATAGCATGAGGTGGAGACTTACATCATCAGGTGTGTTTTCTACTACCTCGGCTTGGGAGCAGATAAGGCTGAGGGATCGGCTTAATCTCCTTTTCGGGGCTATCTGGAGTGACCTTTTTACGCCTACTATTTCGGTATTCCTTTGGCGCCTTCTCTTGCGCCGGATACCCGTCGATACTGTGCTACACGCGTGGGGGATCTCCTTCCCCTCTCGGTGTGTGTGTTGTTCTGAGACTGGACGCCATGAGACTGAGACCTTTACCCACCTTTTTCTAGAGAGTGAGATTGTGAGGAGAGTGTGGGAGCATTTTGCCACTTGGACCCATATATCCCTACCCACCACATACAGTTTTTTTGAGCTCTTGAGTTTTTTCTCACAGAGCACACACCTTAGACACGTGGGCTTCCTCATTCCTTGTCTGATCCTTTGGTTCACCTGGACAGAGAGGAATAGTGCGAAGCATAGGGATACTACTTTTATGTTTTCTCACATTGTTTTGCAGGTTGAGAGACACATTTCACTCCTCATCTCATTGGGCAGGCTCACGGCCCGAGACTGGACAGGCTGCACGCCACCACAGCGCTACATGGTGGCCCCATCACCTCCTGTTCGGACTCCTCGGGCCAGAGCTGTTGTTTGGCTTCGACCTGACTCTCCTTGGGTCAAGCTGAACACTGATGGCTCCTTCGATCGCAACACTGGAGTTGCCGGAGGAGGAGGCTTGATTCGGGACCATAGCGGCGCCCTCATCACCGCCTTTCACGCGTCCATTCAGGCCTCCTCGAGCTACGACGCAGAGATTCAGGCACTACAGATTGGCCTTCAGATAGCTGCCCACATCTCTAGTCATATATGGATCGAGCTGGATGCTGCGGCTGTCGCCACCCTCCTGACTTCGGGCCATCAGGGCTCGTGGCAGATTCAGCACCCGCTTCTGCGCATTAGAGATGTACTTCAGTCAGTCCATCACAGGATCACGCACATTTTCCGTGAGGGGAACAGACCGGCTGATTACCTGGCCAGCCTTGGCGCCACCATACCAGGCACACATACATTCCACACCGACACTGCTCCACTCCGCCTTCGCACTCTTGTATGGATGGACCAGCTTGGATACCCAGCGTTCCGCTTTCACTAGTATAGGATTTCTATTTTCATTAGTATAGACTTAGCTCGGGCATCTGTTAGCCCGAAGATCGACCTTATTATGTAGTTTTTTTATTTCTTTTTCATTTTTCGGTTCTTTTTCTTTTTTGTTTTTCTTGTTTTTGTTTTGGATTTTCAGACTATGTAGACCTCTGTATCTGGTTCGTTGACATTTTGGGCTCCCATTTTTGGGGCCCGGATCTATGCATAGGTTGGGGATCCAGCCCAATCCCCCGCCCTTCCGGGGCGTTGTTGTTTTTAAAAAAAAAAAAAAAAAAGAACAATTATAAGAATATAACCTAGCAACAATAAACAACTAACCTAGCAGCAAAAAACTTTGGACCATTTCTCGATTTATGCGTGTCATCCTTGCGCAGGGGCCATGCTAATCTTCTCTGTATCATTCCAATTTTATCGGATGCTGCGGCTGTCGCTACCCTCCTGACTTCGGGACATCAGGGCTCGTGGCAGATTCAGCACCCGCTTCTGCGCATTAGAGATCTACTTCAGTCAGTCCATCACAGGATCACGCACATTTTCCGTGAGGGGAACAGACCGGCTGATTATCTGGCCAGCCTTGGCGCCACCATACCAGGCACACATACATTCCAGACCGACACTGCTCCATTCCGTCTTTGCACTCTTGTACGGATGGACCAGCTTGGATATCCAGCGTTCCGCTTTCACTAGTTTAGGATTTCTATTTTCATTAGTATAGACATTTATCTCGGGCATCTGTTAGCCCGAAGATCGACTTTATATTGTAGTTTTAGAAACAATTAACCTAGCAGCAAAAAATAACTAACCTAGCAAAAAGAAAAAAGTACCCTAGCAGAAACAGACAACTAACCTAGCAACAATAAACGACTAAACTAGCAGCTAGAGATAACTAACCTAGCAGCAATAAACAACTAAACTAGCACCTACAGACAACTAACCTAGCAACAATAGACAACTAACCTAGCAACAATAAACAACTAAACTAGCACCTAAAGATGCTTCTCTCTAAAAATCTCTCTCTAGAAATTCCCCCTTCCGCCACCAACCACCACCACCACCACACCTCACCACCGCCGGCATCACAACCTGCCTAGAAAACCGCCGCCGCCGGCGGCCTCCGGGGCCTCCCCGGTCCCCGGAGATTTTCCGTTCTTCTCCTTTTCATTTCGCTAATTTTCAAAACAGTCTCAGATATGGACCCAATCCACAATTCCTTACCGATCAATCCCCACCCAACACACCAGCCGTCTTCAATCCAAGCTACGGACTTGGAGAACTTTTTGTCTCAGCCGGAATTTCGTCAAATTTTCGCAGAATTTCTCGAAAAAAATAACACCAAAAATAAGCATACAGAAGATAGCAAAGAAGAAGGTGAGATTGTTGAAGTCGCCATCTTCAAACCGTCGTCCTCAAAATCTGAAACTGAAGAGGACAAGTCGCGTTCCAATGGGTCTCTTTCTCCGCCGCTGAAACGAGGCTCGTCGGAAAAGTCACGCTCCGCCGCCGACACAACCTCCGTGTTAACTGATAACCGAGGCTCTAAATCGCCGGAGAAGAAGTCCTCCGCTGCCGGGCCTTCATCACCTCCGTCAAAGGCTGCACATGCTCTAACTTTGGAAATTCAGACAGAAATTATGGGTGGCCCCGCAGCCGGAAAGGTAGATCCTCGCCCGGAGAATAGCCGAGAGCCTATCACTTTTGGGTCCTTGCCGTCGAATATCAGCCCGCAGCTCAACTCGCAGCTCATCTCACCCCTCCATGACGGCGCACCAGGTACAAAAAACCCTCAGCTGCTTGGTGACGTGGCCACCTCATTTCACGTGGACAACACCAACTCTGGGCCTTTGTACAATCCCAAGCCCAACACTCCATCTGGGCCTAAATCTTCCCACCCCACTTCTTCTCACAACCCAGCCCACTCCCACCACAAAGCCCAAACCGCCTCACCTCATCTTGCCTCTCAGCCCGCCTCCAAGACCCAGGCCACCATCAACCAAATTTTGGGCCTAACTAATTCTCAGCCCGCAACCCACTTGGCATCACCGACCACGACAGCTACATCCGACGGCTTCCACCCAACCCCGCAACCCGTCGTCGTCAACCATAAAGATGCCGCCTCCAGCCACCTGGCAGTTGCCGTCACCCTAGCCCGCGCCGGCGCCGGCGACATTCTGACCGCCGAGAAAATTACCCGAGATGCTCCGGCCACCGAAAATGTAGAAAAGGCCGGCAACTTAGTCGAGAAAGCCACGGATCGGCCTCTTTCGGCCGGAATTCTAGGTCCACGGCCCAATCTACCTACTCCAACCACACAAATCACCGAAGTCCCCAACTTTGATAATGGAGATGCCAAACCGGCCATTTTGGATGGTAGGGAAGATGGTGGGATTGTTCGGAGCCAAAGCACTTTAGCCGCGGCTCATTTTACCGGACCTCCCATGAACGGGACTTCGCCGACGGGTCCCACCACGGCAAACCCCGATGCAGCTGGGTTCCCCCCGGGCATCTCCACTGGCCCGCTCTCGTTCCGGGAGGCGGTTACGGGGAAGATAAATGTTCACACGGCCGGCCCGCATCCGACG
>BKCP01009004.1:39843-58045 GCA_008636005.1 Striga asiatica | reverse complement strand
CTAAGTGGATGCTGTGACGGTAGACCCCTATACAGCCCGGCGGCGGGCAATGAATCCTCTCTCCGGGATAGGGTGCGAACAGCCGAACGCCGGGGCCGAAGTTGAACTTTCCCCTCAGCTGAGCCAGATCGGCATCATCCAGGATTGACGCCGTGTTCCAGGCCGTCGCCTGACTCGGTGATGCCCGGATCCGCTCGGGTCGGCGCCAGAACCCCGGAGGAACGGCGGTCACTTCCTCGAGAGCGGCGTCGAATGACGCGTCCCCCATGGGGACACGCTCACGATCGCCGGTTTCCCCTTGAAGGGTCTCATCAACCAGATCTGGATCAACATCGGAATCGGTGTCCAGAAAATCAAGATCGACGTCATCGTCGTCGGCTGCAGCCAAAGGGTCCTGGTCGGCACCACCGCCCTCGCGTGGCGGCGACGAGGGAAGGTCAGGTTCGACGCCTCCGCCGCCGGAGGCGACTTCCACCACCGAGGGGTCCGGCCGAACAATTGAGATAGGGACGGCGGTGAGGATGACGTTCGCCGGCCGGAAAGTTTCGTCGCCCTCACCGGCGAAGTCGCCGCCGTCGCCCGCAGATCTCGGAGAAGAAGACATCGTAATCGAAGGGACGAGAAGGAAAAAGTAAGGGGGAAAAACAGGAATTACCGAAAAGTTGCCGGAGATCGTCGCCGCAAAGTTCTCGATCGAAGAGGAAGGGAATTTTCAGAGCTCTTGAAAAAAGCAAAGAGAATTTTCGAAGTCCTTGGAAAAAGTGAAGGAACTTCTGAGAAAAGAGATATATATAGGCGACCGCCCGACCAGTCAGGGGTGGACACGTGGACAGGCCTTTTGAAATTCAAAATTCGAAACGGCCTAAGTAACTGAAGCGTCCTGTGCAAGATAACCGTCACCCACCTTCTGGTCAACCGTTACGTTCGTTCGAAACGCGTGGCCCCTAATCAGCCACGTGTCCCCCCACAGTGTGAATGCAGTTAACGCTCGCACCCACGTTTATCAACCGTTACACCCCACGTCTTCTGTTGCCAATCGTTGCGCCCCCACGACTGAAGTGTGTTGGAGATGCCGACCTCAACAGGAGACGGACACGAACTCGAGGGGCCCTGCTCGGATCCCACCGATTGAAGACGACCTCCGGAGAGGTCCGAAATACCTCACCAGAGCTCGGGGGCCTGTATGTTGATATCCGAGTCCGGACCCAACGTAGGTACCGGTCCGAGCCGAAGGAGCCGGTCACCAAAACCGCACGTGAGTGCCGATCTGAATGAGAGTCAAAGTCGTCTGGAATGGCGGGGGGAACAAGTCCCGAGATCGGCACCGTATCCATGTGGCTACGAGGTCGGCGCCTTGTTCCAAGTCTCGCAAGGGCGGCTCCTGATAGAAGTATGACGTCGGACACAATAAAATAATGCCACTTGTCTACGCATGATTGCCGATGGGACGTCCAACTCAGCCAGAACGTGTCCGCATTTAATGCAGCCCACGTTCGCATTAAATGTATGGCAGGTAATGATTGGAGAATCCGCAAATCACTCTCAATCAGTCAGAGAAGCGCCGGTTTGTCCCGTTGAGCTACTGTGCGATAAGACCGCTGAACAGTACCCAAACAGTGCCGCATTAAAGTCTCCTATAAATAGCAACCCCCTCATTTATTTTTGGGTTGTTGAATCCCAACTACTCGAGCTCATATTTTCTCTCTCTAAAAAACTTGTAAGAAATCCCTGTAAGGAACTTAAGTATACCACAAGTGCCGACCTCGTACGAGAGGCCGACCTCGTGACCCGTTAATAAAACCGTGATTAAACCGTATTTCTTTGTCTTTTCTTCGTTTTCTTTCCATTACTTGACTTTTTAACCGTTGACCGGAAACGCCCGTCAACACCATGCAATGTTTACATTAGTAAAATGAATAAAATAATTTATATATTTGTGGCATATATTAAAAAAATTAACATAAATAAAAAAATATTGGTGTTTCTGATTTTTAAAAATAAAAATATGTGCCAATCATATTTTTCTTCCAACAATGCAACCAAATATAGCGGGTACAACTCTGAATGTGCCAATCAACTTTAAGTTCCAACATTAGCCGTTACACATTTAATATTTTGTTACCAAAATTAGAATTAATATAGTAAATGATCCAAAAAATAAATAATATATATATATATTAAGGTGTAACGGTTTTAGCAGATAAAAAAATGTAACTCCTTTTGGAGGAAAATTAAATTAGGTTTTATTAATCGTTTTATTAAATGCATCAGCTAGTAATTATATATATAAATATGTATATATATATATATATAATTTTGAATCGGTTCAGTACGAAACTAGTGCATAACCTGTGCGATGCACGGAAAAATAATATTACGATTATATTATAAATTAAATATATAATATCATTAATTATGATTTACCCATTGTTTTTAAATTAAACCAGGTTGAACACAGTCCGACCAGATGGACCGAGAACCGAGTTATAAACAGTGTAGTTCGCTTGAATAAAATATTTACTATTGAATCTGTCAACATCAGTCCAACAGGATCGTTACGATTTTCTAAATAAATTTTGTTACATTTAAGATTATTTTAAATAAAATAGAGATTTATAAATTATTTATCATAGTTTTAACATTTGAATTTATAAATTGTTTAGATATTTAAGTAACACATTTTATTAAAATTTATTACAAAAAGTACTCTAGATATATATATATATATATAATATATATATATATATATTTATATTAAAATGTATATATATTGATATTAAAATGTTTATAAATTAAAATCTGAACAAACTACAAATGATTTAATAGTTTCGATGATGGTTCGATTCTGAAAACCATATTCACTGTACATTAATAAAAAATTATAATAAAATATTATTTTATTTACATAAATATTAATAAATTGATATATAAATATTCATTAATCAATAAACATGTTGTCATATAAACGTATTGTTAATATGATTATTTGAAGTTTGGGGAATATTAAAAATTGAAATGAATTAATAAATAAATATTATTGTCATATTCACATGGTAATTCTTATTAAAACTTGAAATATATTTACAGACTTTGAAAAATGGTTAACATGATGTTACATGTTGAAAAATTTATGAACAAAGCCTCATAAATTGAAAAATCTTGTTAACATGTTGTCAATTTTTAATGAACGAAGCCTGTTACCATTTCAATTTTAAGTCAAAATCACGTATCTATATAACAAAGCATGTTAATCACTCTTTTAATATATTATTAATATGATTATTAGGAAAAAAAAAGTTACTAAGAATGGTAGGTAATTAATGTTGACTGAAATTTGACTTTCTATTTTTAAAAAATGGTAATTCTTATTTTATATATATATATAGATTTTAGATTATGGGAACGGTTCAGGTCGATAAGGTTCGGTTCAAAGCTTTTAATATTTCTAAATTAAGTTTTATTTTTTCAAATGATTAACTAGTTATATTTAATTTTTTATATGTTTTTTTTTCTATAATAAAGTCCAACATTCATAAATATTTCAACATATTAAAGATTTTATTATGAAATCAACTTTTGAAATTTAGAAATAGTTCATAATTTTAGTTAAAGAATAATTTTGTGAAAATAATGATGGCAAAAAATATGAATTGTAGGTTAAGTACTATCAAGTATAAAATTTAAGTGAAGTTTATTTACTATTAATAATATTATTAAGTATGTAAAAATAGTAATTATACAGGATTAAATTTGATATAAAATCTATGAGCAAAACACATATAATGTTATAGTTTGGTTCTTAGTTGTGGTACGATGTAAGATTGTTCAATTCAGTCCTCGTTACAGATGTTTGTGAAACTTTCAGAATTTTACCGATTATTTCAGTTTGATTTTGTTAAGGGAAAGTTAAACGGTCAATTATTATTTTTTTTTGTTGAATTTAATTAATTGTTTAAAATTCTCCGAGCGTTGTACTAGTTAACATTGTAAGGAATTTAGTCATTTGTTATGCCATGCCATGAAAAACCAGCACACCCCAAATTATTAATATAATTTTCGTTACATTCCCTAAGGAAAAAATTAATAAAAGAATATAAAAACTATATTTTTTCGGTTTCGATTCCTTTTCAGCCAACTCCCTTTCGACCCGAGTTGAATATATCATAGGAGTCGTAAATAAATATTTATTATTAATTTCGTCCATAATCCACAAGTTACATTATATAAAATACTAATTAATATGGTAAAATACAATATAATCTTGATATATGTATTAATTTTAAGAATTAATACTTTTTTTATAATTAATTTATCTTTTATGTATAAAAATATAAAAAATATTATTTTATTATAATTAAATTTAAATAAAAAAATCCCTCCTGATTGGAACTAAAAATCGTAGTTACGTACTTAGGCTACATTTGGTAAAATTAGCTAATAACTTAGTTGATATCTTATAAGTGAATTTCGAGTTTATAGCTCATAACTTATGACTGATGGTTAAAAAATTAGTTGAATATGATAAAAGTGCTTGGTGAAATCAACAGACGTATTTAAAAAACTACCTAAAAAAATCTAATGGGATAAGCCCGAACTATTTAAAAAAACTCGTGTTACCAAATTAAATTTATTTAAATTCATTAAATTTATAAGCTAACCAAATAAGTTATAAACTAGCGTAACTTGGTCAGTAAACATATTCTTATGCGGTGCATATTGGACTTTATAATAGTAGATTAATTTTGTGACACAAATAACCTTCTTATGCGCTGCATATTGGACTTTATAATAGTAGATTAATTTTGTGACAAAAATAACCTGGTTTATTTTATTACTAGGGAAAGAAAGAAAATGTTATTTACAATATGCAGAGTATAACAGTTAATGATGAGCTTGCTTCCACCTCCAGTATCCCAGGGGATACGATCATTTCTCCCTTTGATGATGATGACCTTTTAGATGACGAGATAGGTCCGTCTGTCCCCCCAGCGACCATTGCCTCCAGTTTCCGCGCCAGCGACCCGTTCATATCTATGGAGGACCCGCAGGATTCGGGGCTTCCTCCCGCCTACACCCCCTTAGCCGGGACTATAGCTTCCCCTGGCCTCTCTTCCGAGAGTGAGCATTTGGTTGCGCCCACGACCAGTGCCACCTCTATGCCCACAGCCGGGAACCTCTCGACCTTGCCTGCCGACCCGACCCCCCTCCAGGAGAAGGGGCCCACACCTCTCCCTGACCGGACCATGCACGTTGCTGGTTCAGGCGAGCCCCAGCCACCCACCCGGGAGGATGCCCCCCCCTGAGAGCCGAGTCCACCCTAGGACCAGATCTCTAGAGGACATCCTATCAGCGAGCCCAGATCACCACCGTCCTCAGACCAGATCTAGGACCACACGGCGCTCGGGCAACCAAGCCTTACCCCTCTCAGATAGACAGACTCAGCCTAGCCACGGGCAGATCCAGTTAGGTGGCACCACTGACATTTGATATGTCAGTCACATCACTAACCTGGAATGCCCGTGGCCTGGCTAATAGGGCCACCCATGCTCACGTTCGTTCTCTCGTTCGTGACCATAGTATAGACTTTGCTGCTTTCCTAGAGCCCATGACCCATAAAACCTCTTTTGACTTATACTCTCGGCTCCTTGGTTTCCATTCCGGTGTGGGAAACATGTCTAACAAGATCTGGTTCTTCCACTCGCGAGACTTTACTTGTCAGATCATCCGTGACACGGATCAGGTCCTGCACGTTGAGTTGTCTACCGCCCATCTCCCAGAACCAATCTTCCACACTCTGGTATATGCCAGTTGTACGAGGGTTGGTCGCTACGATCTGTGGGACACCATGCGTGAGATTGCTGAGAGCATAGAGGGATCACCGTGGATGATTAGCGGTGATTTCAACATCTTTCTTCACCTCGATGAGCGCATTGGTGGCCAGTCAGACCACTCTGCGGAGATCTTAGATTTCCCTCAAGCAGTGGCGGAGTGTGAGTTAATTGATGCTGGATACGAAGGTTCACCATTCACGTAGGAGAGGGCCAGAGTTAAGGAGAGGCTCGACCGTGCTTTGATCTCTGAGGCATGTACGAGGGTGTTTGCGGTCACGACCGTCACACACCTCCCTCGAATTAACTCTGACCACGCTCCTCTGCTTATCCGGTGTCGATTTTCGAGCACCCCACGTCGCTTTTCCTTTAGGTTTCAGAACATGTGGACCCGTCACCACACGTTCCATGACACGGTTAGGGTTTTTTGGCATCACCCGACGGGGCTTTTTGGGATGCGCAACCTGGAGGCAAAGCTTGATAGAATGAGGCGCAGTATGAAGCAGTGGAATTGGATGGTCTTTGGAGATATTTCGCAGCACCTTGTTGCTGCTCAGAGTGCGTATGCGGTTGCTGAGCGAGCTTATGATTTGGACTCGTCTCTAGAGAATAGGACCGCGATGCGCCGCTGTCACGCTGAGTACCAGCTTCGTCTCCTCATGGAGGAGGATTTCTGGAAGCAGAAGGCTGCTGTGCGCTGGGTTGCTGAGGGGGAACGTAATACAAAGTACTTTCAGGGGTTTGTGAGGCAGAAGCGGGTTAAGTCGTACATCTATTGTATCGAGGATAACGGGTCTTCCCTGACTCAGGAGTCCAAAATACGGGAGTCGACTGTGACACACTTCCAGTCCCTCTTCACCCCAGATCGCGACTTGTTTACGCCCCCCAACACTTCCTTGTTTCCCACCATCCCGCAGTCGGTCGACCTTGTTGACCTCTGCGACCTCCCGAGTAGGGAGGAGATCAGGGAGGCTGTTTTTGGGATTGATCCCAACAGTGTTTCTGGTCCGGATGGTTTCTCATCTCTCTTCTTCCAGGGCTGCTGGGAGATTGTGGAGACTGACGTCAAGGAAGCTGTGGTGGATTTCTTCTCAGGTCACCAGATGCCGGAGTCATTCACAACGACCTCTATTGTTTTGATACCCAAGAGACCAGGCCCGAGTTCCTGGTCCGACTATAGACCTATTAGCCTTTGTAATGTAACCAACAAAATCATCTCCAAGATCCTTAATGGTCGATTAGCCCCTCTTCTCCCTTCCCTCGTCTCTCCGAATCAGAGTGGATCCATCAAGGATCGAGTCATTAGTGATAACATTCTTTTGGCCCAAGAGATGATCCATGAAATCTCCCATGCAACCGGTTACGAGCCCCGAACCTTTTGCTGAAGCTAGATATGGCTAAGGCATATGATAGGGTCGAGTGGCCGTTCTTCAGGGAGGTTCTGCTTCGGATGGGGTTCCCCGAGCGTTGGATTAGTTTTGTGGAAGCATGCGTGGAACACTGCACGTTCTCGATCCTTGTTAACGGCAGCCCTACTAACTTCTTTCCTTCCACCCGAGGTCTTCGGCAGGGAGATCCTCTATCCCCCCTCTCTTTTTGTCCAGGCAGCGGATTACCTGTCTCGTTGCCTTGACGGCTTCATTCGCGACTTCCCGAGGATGACCTATAGCACGCGTGGCTATGGTCCTCCCATCTCGCATCTCTCTTACGCATATGACATTATTATCTTCACTCGTGCGGATAATAATGGACTGGCGGAGCTCATGCGCCTCTTGGGGCACTACAGCTTAGTGTCCGGTCAGCTTGTCAGTGTGCAAAAGAGCACATTCACCCTAGATCATCATATTGCAGACTAGTGGGACCACTGGGTCCACGAGCGCACTGGCTTCGCGCGTGGAGACCTTCCCATCACCTACCTTGGTGCACCTTTGTACAAGGGCCACCTCTCGCATGAGCTCTTTTTTGTCGTTAGACAGAGGATGATTGACCGAATCTCCAGTTGGTCCCACAGACACCTCTCTTTTGGGGGCCGGCTTGCTCTGATTAAGAGCACCCTCAGCACCCTCCCGCTCCACCTCCTTACGGTCCTTGACCCCCACCAGTCTACTATTCACGAGCTAGATCAGATTCTGGCCCGTTATTTTTGGGGGCATGGGGAGGGCTCTCGGAGAGGGAGATAGGTCCACTGGGTGAAGTGGAATTCTGTTTCTCGCCCCTTCTCTGAGGGGGGTCTCGGGATCCGGCGTTTCTCGGATGTCGTCACTGCATTGTCTTATAAGATGTGGTGGCGATTTAGGGAGGGCAAGTCACTTTGGGCTCAGTATCTTCGTCGGAAGTACTGTCCTGGAGGCGCTGCCCATCCCTGTAGGGTGACGGCCACAGCCCGCGATAGCAGGCAGTGGAGGCGACTCACCATGATTGGTAGACATGCTTAGGAGCACATTTTTTGGACTCTGGGTGTAGGGGATGTTAGCTTTTGGGATGAGTGGTGGTTCGGAGAGGGTCCCCTTTCGAGCACTAGGCAGGTTACCCACCTTCCCTTTCTTCAGGTGAGAGACCTATGGACGGAGGGGGGTTGGGATAGGGATAGGTTAGAGAGGATTCTGGGTACAGGAGCGGGCTTTAGTGATCTGGTTATTGATGAGATCCAGCAGATTCCTATCTCGGAGGGAGGTCTCGATGGTATGAGGTGGATACTTACATCTTCGGGTGCATTCTCTACGACCTCGGCTTGGGGGGAAGTACGGCAGGGTGACCGGCCTAACCTTCTCTTCGGGGCCATCTGGACCGACCTACTTACACCTACCATCTCTGTTTTCCTTTGGCGCCTCCTTTTGCCCGTCTACCGATTGATGTTGTGATGCAGGCGAGGGGATTCTCCTTCCCCTCGCGTTGCTACTATTGTACTCAGACAGGCGACTTTCAGACCGAGACCTTCTCTCATTTATTTTTTGAGAGCGAGACTGTGAGGAGAGTGTGAGAGCATTACACTAGTTATACACATATTCCACTACCCTCCACAGATTCTTTCTTTGAGCTCCTGAGTTTTTTCAGACACCGCACACACAGTAGACACATGGGCTTCCTTATTCCTTGTCTGATCCTTTGGGCCACCTGGACAGAAAGGAATAATGCGAAGCATAAGGATAACTCTTTTTTGTTTTCCCATATTATTCTGCAGGTTGGTCGACATCTCTCCCTCCTTTCTGCTTTGGGCAGACTCAACCAGAGAGACTGGACAGGCTGCACGACACCCCACCGCCTTGCACCACCTCCGCAGCCGCCTGCCCAGCATACTCGACCTAGAGCAGTTGTTTGGCTGAAACTCGAGTTGCCTTAGGTTAAGCTAAACAGTGACGGAACTTTTGACCGACATACTCGAGTTGCTGGAGGAGGGGGCCTGATTAGGGATCACAGCGGTGCCCTCATTACCGCTTTCCATGCACCATTTCGGGCATCCTCGAGCTATGACGCAGAGATTCAGGCACTCCAGATCGGTCTCCAGATTGCTGCCTCGATATCGTCACATATTTGGATTGAGTTGGACGCTGCCGCCGTCGTCACACTTCTGACCTCTGACCATCAGGGTACTTGGCAGATTCAGCACCCACTCATGCGTATTAGAGCCATACTTCGATCGATTAGATATCAGATCTCACACATCTTCCGTGAGGGGAACCGACCTGCTGATTACCTTGCTGGCACAGGGTCCTCCTCTACACAGAGACGTATTCGTCAGCCTGACAACATTCCTCTACGCCTCCGCACCCTTATACGGATGAATCAGATTGGATACCCATCGTTCAGATTTGGACAGTCGGACTTACATTTTGGGACCTCTACCACACTGTGATGCTGGCCTTTTCGCCGGGACTCTCCCTAGACCAGGATCTGTTATCTTTATATTTTGTTGTCAGCTTTTATTTGTATTTTTTCTTGCTTTTGGTTTTATTTTTATTTTATTTTTCGTTTGACTTGATGTATCAGACATTGGTATTGTAGCTTTGTGACTTTTCAACCCATTTAAAGCATTTTTATATACAGGTTGGGGNGAACAAAAGAAAAGAAATAAAGAAAATTAAAAAGGAAATTAAAGGAGAAAAAGTTCAAACGAGGTTGCTTGCTGTATATGATCACTAAAATATTGGACCAAAATAATTAGCTTACCTAAGAGCAAGAGTCAACTCTAATGGGACCTCTTTATCATATTTATAATCATAACTCATAAGACGTTTGGTCAATGATTAACCAATCAAATCAAATACGACCATATCGACATTTTAATTTGAAGCTTTGCCGTGAAAGGCGTTTTCCCTCCAAATCCAGTCATATGACGTCACTTCATTTTTTTTTTTTTTCTAATTACCATGCCATTGCCAATTTGTTTCTAATTCAATTTACTAAAATAGACATGCATACAGTGCATGGCTTGTTAATTTTATATGGCCAGCCAATTAAGACAGACTAAGATCTTATGTTTTTTCTTCTTTCTCTCATATCTTCTGCCACCATGCAGATTAAATATTGCCTATGCGTATAGATTCATTTTTTAATCAATTCACTAGTATTTTTCTTATAAATATTCTTGATCCAACTAACAGTCTCTAAAAACACAATCTGAAAGTCATGGTGTCTGATTTTCGTAAATCCACCAAATATTATGGCCTTTTTTTTTTTTTGTCTTAATCAAGACTTTCAAATGTAAATGAACCAAAGTCAATATATAATGAAGAACACAAAATAATTTTATAATAGTATCAATTATGACACTTCCCTAGTTGTGTGCACCTGGTTGTTAGTGAAGACATGAATAGTGTCTGCTTTACTGTCTTTGTCAGAAGTTCATGATAAGGGCATAGAGATTTGTTTTGTTTGAACACTAGTTAGTTAGTAATGTACAGCAAAAAATAGATATAATAATACTTCCTCCTATTCATAATAAGTGTCGTTTTGAGAAGTTGCACACTAATTAAGAATAATTTTTTTGCCAATAATAACCCTCGTTAATGAAGATAGAGATGAATATTTTAAAAAAAAATAAAGAGAATATGAAAAGACGTAGTGTATTTATTAACTAAATGAGGATAACAATGAAAAAATATGTACAAAAGATTCAAAACGACATTTATTTTGGTTAATAGTTGATAAGCCAAAATGACATTTAAAAAAATAAGAAGCAGTAACAAAAAGACACACCACAATTTTTATTTATTTATTTATTTTTGGCCTAAAACATATATAATCATTTAAATCTTACTATGTACTGTTCAAACTGAAAAACAATCTTTCTCCCCATTCAATTCTCCATCACATCAACAAAACTCCAAACTCAAATCAATTTTGACTTT
Source organism: Striga asiatica (assembly GCA_008636005.1). NCBI lineage: Eukaryota > Viridiplantae > Streptophyta > Magnoliopsida > Lamiales > Orobanchaceae > Striga > Striga asiatica. Next base: position 46,869 of record BKCP01009004.1, on the reverse strand, counting down.
TTCTTTATTTTTTTCCTTCTCCATTTCCAAAAACCCCAAGAGTACAACCCACCATGCCCACGCCCTCGCAGATTGTACTTTTTTCAAATGAGAATCTGACAACAACACATCAGTCACGATTCATGAGTGGTAATTAATAGTAAAACCCCTTGTAGTCGTGAGACTTGTTTTCACCGTCATCATCACGGTTAATAACGTCACCCAGCAAAAAATTACCGCCGTAATTATTACCCCCAGCGCTATCAAACCCTTTGACCTGCGCCAGATCATCACACTCTAAGGCCCTGTTTGGCAGATTACCAAATGCCGCGTTATCGTCATCCCTAATCAACAAACTCTTTTGATAATTTTCTGGTAAAAAGTAATGAAAATCATCACAACCCGCCATTAGATCTTCCGTTTTTACAGGATGATGGCCGATTTTGTTAGAGCAACTCCCCTCGGATGAAGAAGTACGGCTCGTTTCATTTTTCCCTCCGAAAACTAACAAGTTATTCTCGTTAATGACGCTATTTTCGGATTTCCCGGGAAAATTGTACTGAAAATCAACTAAATTGCTACCATCTTGGATTTGATGGAAGTAACAGATAGGGTTTTGTGTGGTGGGTAGTGGAAAATTGGCATAGTTGAGGGACATGAAATTTAGGTTTTGGGGGTTTGACTGCAAATTGAATGAGTTTTGATAATTGTGAACGTTTGGGGTGTAAATTTGGCTAGATAGTTGGGGTTGATTGTGAAGAGAAATTTGGGGTTGAAATGTGTTGTTGGGTGAAAATAATTTGGAGGTAGCCATGAGGAGTTTTTTCTTGAGCTTTGTGTTCCAGTAGTTTTTGATATCGTTGTCTGTTCTTCCTGGTAATTGGGCTGCTATGATTGACCACCTGCAATTTTTTATTTTTATTTTTTTTTATCAACATACTCTTAATAATACTAACAGAAATTAAAAATTTGCAACATACACGTTNAGAAAAAAAAACGTGTATAATAGGTTACAAATTTTTCCTCCCCTAATATTAATAATAAATATTAATTATTGATGGAACAAAATATAAAAGGCATGTTCCATAAGAAGAAAGTTTTTGAGCTGTTCCACAAAAATAAAAGGCATGTTCCATAAGAAAGTTTTATGATAGAGAGATGTGACCAAATATTCACAAAAAACTGGCGGTGTAGTTATAAAAAAGTGGGCATGCATGCATAAAATGGTGAAAAATAGCAGATGCTAGCTGTTGATTTTTTTATGAATAATTAACATTCAAATTTCCGGCAGATCTTTTGTGTAAGCCCTCTTTTCGTGTCTGGATAATGGTTATTCTTCTGTTTTCTTTCCTATTTGAGTTAAAATTTGGATGCTATACAGATGGAAACCTAACATTACATGGAAAATCTGAGCAGAATATTTGGGAAAACAAAACTTGATAAATCATATACATGTACTCCAGAAGAAAATATGCAGAAACAGAAAAAAATTATAAGGAACTGAAAGAGAGAAAAAAAANTAATTGGGTTACATGAATATATATATATATATATATATCCAATACCTGCTACCAATGGTTGCATAGAGTGTGCATATTATTCTATCTTCTTCATCTGAAAATTCTCCATGCTTTATATTAGGCCTCAGATAATTAAGCCACCTCAATCTGCAACTCTTTCCACATCTTTTCAGACCTGCTCATTACAAGCCCAATATTATAAGCAAAACAAGGAGTTCAAAACACATAAGCCATGAAACTTTCTAGTATATATTTTTAAAAAGTTATTTTCTCACCCGCTTTTTGAGGTAGAGCAATCCAATTCCCACCAGTACCGAATTTATCGATAAATTCTTTGAGTTTAGCATCTTCTTCAGGAGACCATGGCCCTTTCTTCACATTTGCCTTGTCACAGCAAGGAGCTCTTCCCATATTTCTCTCTATATGTCTTTCTGTGTTTAGACTATTTGATTTGCAGCTGTTTGAAAGAGAGAGAGATTATTTGAAACTGGTTGGCTAGCTATCTTTTTTTTTTTTTTCTCTCTCTCTCTAATAATTTTACTTCACATGTGCTTTGTGGCTGCTGTATAAAGGGACTTTTTATCGAGGGAGTTAGATTAATTAAGAAACAGTTTAATCAAAGACATTTGTAGATAATCTTATAATCTTGACAACATACTGTGCAAGTCAAAGGGGCAAGGGCCAAACTCATGTACTGGCCTATTAATTATTTTAAGTTCTTTGGGTGATCTGGGAAGTTAGATGATACAAAGTTTCACCTCATTATATAATCATTTTTTTGACTTTTAAAATATATTAGTTACAATTTATTATTTTAAGAATCAATAATTCATATATCATACAACATACTGCCTGATATAGTATATCATATCGGATTGATTTAACCTCAGAAACCAGCCAACTGGGTCGGGTGAAGTGATAGGTCGATCAGAGATTGTGTGAGTCATCAGGTCGACGAAGATGCTACGTGAAGAGGTATCACTGACAGGTCGAGGAGGACGTCACACTTAAGAAGAACCACGACAGGTCAAGCTAAGGCCCTCGGATGGCCTGGTGAAAACTTGACCTCAAGGCATGATTGGTAGATGGATATATCGAACAGAAGAGCGAGCTTAGCACAGAAAACACTCTACCTCGAGGTGAATCAAGTCGGTCTCCTGATTAGACAGTTTAATAAAAGACTAATAGATAAGAAACAATATAATTAGGATAATAACCACACGTGGACAGGGCCATGTGGCCTAATAGAATTGAGCAGGGAAGTTTGGGCAGTACAAACGGGCAGCACGGGCAGTCTTGGACAACAAGGTGACACCCCTACATAAAGGGGTGAAGTATCTTCTTTTATACTCTACATTCTATACACACTCTATATACTTACAGAGTTGCTTTACATATATTGTTCATTGTCTATCACTGTGGACTGATTTGATCGTAGAAGTGCTAACACCGAGAACCCTCTTGATCCATTTTGCAGGTCTACGAACATGTTAGAACATAGATCCACGCCGTGCAAGGAAAATCAAGGTCGTTTTATACCATTTTGGCGTCGTCTATGGCGATCGAAGCTCCCGAGAAGAACTTAGAGCATACTTTTGACGATGCGTGGACCACCTGTTTGTAGTTTTTAGCTGAGTACGATCAAAAGATCGGCCTCTGGTTGTGTCTCTCGAGGAAGGTTATTCGGATCTTCATTGACTATGTAGTCGTCAATTCACAAAACCGAAAATAATGTCCTAAACATGCTACTCGCTTGATTGGGTTGAAATTAACTTAATTTGCACTACGAATTGAAAGCAATTGATTAAAGGTGAGAGATTTGGAAGAAATGATTTACACTTTGGTTGCACGAAGTCTTCATAACACAAGAAAACGAAAATAAACAAAGAGAAAACATGCGACCAAAGTGATCCTAGGTAATCTAACACGAATCTTCTTCACTAAATCATCACGCTTTGAGCAAAGTCGAGACCATTATATAAGATAAGAACGAATTGTATTCCTAACAAACGTAAGCAAGCATTGAAAAATAAAGCAAGTCCTAAAATCGAGCATAAACACAAAATTCCGACCAAAACACTAACGTAGAAAGAAGGAAAACAAACTCAAAGTAATAAACACTAATCAAAGTACTTACTCTCCTATAGCAAGATCAGATGAAAATAATGCATAAAGCTCGAATCTTGGATAAAAGTAAAGTCGCCGGAATTTCGCCTGAAAGATTGAGTCATTGACCTCCCAACACAAAACTAGAGAGAAAAAATAAAAAGAGAGAGAAAGAATTTGTAGTGCCCTGCTTATTTGTGGATTATTTGAGAATATTAATATTATATTTATTATTATTATTATTGTTATTATTATTTTGTGATAATATTTATATTTATTTTTCTTGAGTGACATAATATTATTTATTGCCAAAATGTGATTAAATGCTAAATGTCTAATTGTTTATTTGATTTTCGTGATTTTATTAAATTATCAAATGTGAATAATGTGTATTAATATATATATATGTAAAATATATATTGTTTGGTTTATTTTTTTTTATCACTCGTTGAATTCGTTATCGAGCCCGAAAATTTTCGTTGGAACCGAAATTGGGCCCGAGAATATCCGTTTGAATTGTAATCGGGCCCGTGAGCCGATTTAATTTGCGAACCGAACCCGAAAATCTGGCCCGAGCCTTCGCCCATTTTTCCGGGCTGATCCGCGAGCCCAAACCGGCCCAACAGGATTATTTTTCTTCCTTCTCCTTTGTTTTTCACGTGAGTTGTGTGGGAATTAAAGTCTTGGGCAACAAGACTTAGGTTAACCTATGAGTGAATATATATGTGTTTCACGTTTTGGTTCTCTTCTCTCTTCCTATACACATTCCCGCAGCCTTGGGATTTTTCTTTTTCCCTGTTCCGATCTCATCTCTCTCTCTCACGTGTGTTTTTCCTTTCGGATCATTCTTCTCCCATCTTCTTCATCGTGAGCCCTCATCTCCCTCGTCCTCGTCATCTCATCATCCTCCCGTCAGTCCATCATCGTCGACGTGAAGCATCACCTCCGGCGACCCCAGTTCGTGACTTTTCCGGCGAGCAGCAACTCACGCGGCGATCTCCGACGAGCAGCTTCTCCTCCGGCAACCTTGCAGCCACGTCCGGCGACCTAACAGCAGCAGCGACCCTTCCCTTCTCAGCCGCTGCAGCACCTCCTCCTTCCAACGAGACGCGAGCCTCCGTCGAGCTCTTTCGCCACCGTTCGCCGTCGAGCCGTTCGAACCCTACTCGCTCGGTATCGAGTCTCGACTCCCTGTTTAAATATTTCATGAATAATATAATGTTCGGTTGTGCCTAGTGTGTTCGTTGATCAATATATGTGTTGTGATGCTATATGATTTTATGTGATGTTATCGTTCATTTTATTATCGTAATTTTGATGTGTATCTCGTCGATTCGTGCGAATCAAGCGAGAACTGGTCGTGCGTGATTAGTTGCTGTGGATTTAGGAACTTTGGATTAATTCAAACACAATGGCGTTGGCCTTGTGTCGATTGGAAGTGTATAATTGCCGTTATGATTTTTCGAAATTTATTCTGACTGTTTTAATTGAAAAATGCACTATAAATCGAATACTAGTCCGATTTCCTTGAAATTTTAGGAGCAACTGTTTTTGATGAATATGTAGCTGTTGTAAAAGTTTCGTGATTTTTAAAGGTGTTTAGATATTTTTAAAAATTAAATTGTTTTCTGTTCAGTTTCTTGTAAAATGTATAAGTAATTCTGTAGTGTTCTTTTCTGGCCAGTTTTCGAGTATTTATGTTTCAGGCATGATTATATGTGGTGTAAAATTTTTAGAATTTTCGAACTAGGTTTGATAAGGTTAACAAATTATTTTGTTATTCTGCCCGAATTTATTTTAATTATGATAAATGTTTCTGAAGTTGAAAAATTCTGACAATTTGTGGAGATGTTGATTATATGATGTTTAGCAGGTTGTAAAAATTTTAGAATTTTTGGAGTTCATTTGTGATCAGTTCTGATATAATTGTGATATTTGGCTGATTGTGGTTTTAATTTTATAAAAATGTTTTCCTGAGTGTTGAAGGCTGAAAAATTTATGTGATGCTGTTCATATGCTGTAGTATTTTAGATAAAAATTTCATAGCCTGAATCGTCCATTATCATGTGCTTTTAATTTAAACTCATTTTTGCTGAAAAACTTGTTTGAATTTTATAAAATTATGCATAAGGAGTTTGAAGCTGAAATTGGGTGATCTTACTTAGAACTGGGATGTGAAATTTATGTTAAAGTTTCAGGACCTAACTTATTGATTTGATATGCCTTCTAATTCAAGTGTGAATTTGAGAAATTGTTTTTCTATGTTGAAATGTGTTAAGTGTTGATGACCAAATGTGCCATGTGTTTTGCTTGTGGCTCGTTTGTTGTCTTTCACTTGCTTTTGTGTGAACTCGAATATGTGGTTTGATCTAGTCTAAGTCCTAGTGTTCCCATATCCACAGAACTTCACGAACCACTTGGTCGAACCGAGTTCGGCTAAGTCAACTTGTGAATTTGCTACATAGGTCTAGATTAAAGTGTTGACTTTAGTATCTGGACTTAATGTAGGTGTCGAGAGGTTTTGAACCTCGCCTCGTCTCGAGATTTGTGATTTGAACTGTAGCTGCTATCAGGTGGATACATTTATGATGTATTCTATATTTATTGCACTTAATATTTCGTATAAATGCTTTGTTTTGAAAAATGATGTATGCGTGAGAACCCTAGTCTAACTGTCCCGTATGTTAGTGCCTTTGAGGATGCATAAACAGTGAGAGATCATCGGCCCGTAGATTCGGAGAGGTGACGCCCAGGTCTGTATGATATTCGTGAATGGGAAAAACATCTCTACTGTCTCCTGGGAAGGATCCCAGGCCCGTAGCCATTCGGTGATGGGAAGGGTTCCAGTTACTTCCTTGCCATGTGTGATCGGAAGGTTGTTGTATGTACATAGGAGGTTTGCGATAGGGCCAAGTAGGGAGTTAGACTGTTGGATTCTATGCATACTGAATACTATAGTTATGATGGTTTAAAATGTTATGCGAGATATACTGTACGATAATGGTGAGCTTGTTGGTTATGCTCACCCCCATTATTTTCTTTGTTGTTTTCTCTCTTCCTTTGTTTTAGGTTGAGACGAGCTGGAGGCGGTGGCGTAGGATGAGCGAGATGGTGGTCACTGTTTAATGATATCTTATGCTTCCGCATGAACTTGTTACTTATTTTATTTTCTTTCAAATACTTTAGATTATTTATTTGTTTGCTTTCGAACTATGTTTGAGTTTCGTTTGAACCTTGATTCATGCTAGACGTTTGGGAATGATTTTAAAATTATGATTATTGGGATTGTTATTTTGATATCTCGAGCATGCGTAGGTTCATTGAACTGATTGTTTGGATGTGTTTAATTGCTGTAGTTAGTAAGTAGCGTCGTTTCACGATAAATGTTTTAACTTGGATTTTCAAAAAAAAAAAAAAAAAA
>BKCP01009004.1:0-38579 GCA_008636005.1 Striga asiatica | reverse complement strand
TGGTTCCACCGGCTCACCCCATGTTCGATCAAAGATTTTAAGGAGTTTTGAATATGTTTCTCAACCTGTTTTTTAGTGTAAGGTCACAGGAAAAGACCTAACTAACATTAATGGCGATGCAACAGGAGACCGAAGAGACCTTTCAAAGTTTTGTTAGTTGATACACCAGTGCGTATGTCAAAATCCCTTCGGCCTCTTTGAAGGTTAAGGCAGGAGGACTGACCAGAGGTGTTCGAGATGGTTCATGCAGGAGCTCGTTGGCCAAAAGATCAATGATGATCTATGACGAGGTCCTAACAAGGTGCAAAAAATATATAAATATGGAAGAGGCAGAGGCTGAATTCGCCAATCTAGAGAACCTGTCTCGACTAGAGACCAAAAAAGAAAGAATTGGTTCCCAAGAAAAGAAGAGACCATACGGAAGATGAGAAGATCAATGGAAGGGCCGAACTGTGAGGGGTGACGAGAAGTATGATAAATACACCCCATTGAGGTCGATTCTGGCAGAATATTGGAATTCATGGAAAGGAAGATGGATGGAGATAGCATCACGTGGCTGAGGTCGATGAGAGAATGTCCAACTCAGCCCAAGTCTAACCTGAACTCTCGTTTTTATCAACAATTCGTCTTCATGATGGACAATTGCAGACACCTCAAAGATGAGATCGAACGACTGATTAGATTTGGTAACATAAATGAGTAAATATTCAATGATCGAGAGAGACAAGGTCTAAGTGGAGAAAAAAAAAGAAAAGTGACCAAGGAAGCATGAGGTTGACGTCGAATATGAGGCCCCGCCCAAGACGGGCATCATTCACATGATTTCTGTAGGACCTACCAATGAGTATTGCAATGATGCAAGGAAACAGCATGTTCGAGCTGCAAAAAAGAAAAGAGAGGAGGACAGGTTTACAACATGAGATCCTGTTATATGTTTTAAAATCAGAAGATGTCCAAGGAGGCCATGTTCCTCACAATGATGTGTTGGTGATCTCTATGGAGGTCGTTGGTTAAGACGTCCAACGTATATTCATCGACATGTGGAGCTTGGTGGACGTGATGTTTTATGACTATTTTAAACAGATGGACCTAAATGTCGAGCTGAAAGAGGTCAACACATTGTTCTTCAGATTTAGCTAAATCAGCCTATAACGTCATCTTGGGGAGGCCATGTTTAAATTCATTCAAGGCAGTGGTCTCCACTTACCACATGAAACTAAAGTTTACGGTGGACGAGCTAGTTGAAAAGGTCAATGGAGACCAGCTTGTATGCAGATCGTGTTACCATGTGAAAGACAGGGCAGGACAACAGGCTGTTTGAGGTGGTGGTAGTTCAAGCAAAGAGATCACTGGAAAAGATTGCAACAAGAGTATAAAAGTGGTCGAGTACAAGCCTAAGGAACACATACCTTAAGAGACGACAAAAGAAAGTATTTTTAAGATCGTAAAGCATGGTGAAATTTAAATGGGGAAATATTATGCTTGAATTTTTCTTTTTATGTTATCTCTGTACTTATCATTATTATAGAAGAAGACCGTTGTTACTCTATGAGCTGTTTGTGATCGATGTGTTTCAAGTGACCTTATTGGCATGTCAATACAAGGTGTCAACAAAACCCAACATGATTATTGCCTTCATGCTGGCTGGTCAACCCCAAATGAGGGTTTTGTTCGAGTTCCGAAGTCCAAAGTCCAACATGACTAAGGCCTTCGAGTTAGCTGGTCTCTTGTTTGAACGACCATAGTTGAGGGTTGGACAAGGGCTGAAGACCAAAACCCAACATGATTAAGGCTTTCGGACTGGCTGGTTGGCCCCAAAAGAAGGTTTTGATCAAGGTTCATGAGTTCAAAATCCAGCATAACTAAGGCCTTCTGGCTGGCTGGTCACTTATTTGAACGACCCCACTGGAGGGTTGGGCAAGTGCTGAAGACCAAAATCTAGCATGATAGGGCCTTTTGGTTGGCTGGTCGACCCTAGAGGTGGGTTCTACAAGGATTAAAGTCTAAATTCCAACATGACTAAGGCGTTTAGGCTGGCTGGTCGGCCATAGAAGAAGGTTGTGTAAGTATTGAAGACCAAAATCCAGCATGACTAAGGCCTTCAATTTGGTTGGTCGGCCTCTAATAGGGTCGTTCAAGGATTGAAGACCAAAATCCAGCATGACTAAGGCCTTTAAGTTGGCCGGTTGACCCCATAGAAGGGTTGTGCAAGGATTGAAGAGCAATATCAAGCATGACTATGGCCTACAGGCTAGTTGGTCGACCGTAGAAGAGGGTTGTGCAAGGATTGAAGACCAAATTCTTGCATGACTAAAACTTTTGGGCTGGCTTGTCGACCCCAGAGGCAGGTTGTGCATGGATTGAAGACGAAGACCCGACATGGCTAAGGCCTTTGGGCAGGCTGGTCGACCCTAGAGGCGGGATATGGAAGCACTCGAGACAGCAAAAAGGCCAACGTGACTAAAGCATTTGGGTTGTTGTTAGCTGTCCGAATGACCAGAAGTGGCAGCATTGGAGTAACATAGTATTCCTTGAGCTGATGAATCATCCTCCGTAGAAACCTACCAAGTAGGTCGAATGCAAACAATAATCGCAAAATTTTTTCAACAGCAGAATCAATTTGAGATACCTTAATGGTAAGTCGATTAAGGTAAACTTAATTAAAATTTTCTATCTAAAAACATGGTTTTGGGAGACAACAGAGGTGGGTAGATCAATTAAGTTGATTTTACTTCTCAAGATTCTTCTAAACCATTGAATTATTATAGAGACCTCAGTGGCAGGTCGAATAAGGTGACTAGTTGTCAAATGTGCATAATTTTGTATGATGAATTACTAGTCTGGAGACCTTACGGGCAGGTCTATTAAGGAGACAACGTAGCAAAATTTTATCAAGTATGGAATTAGTTAAGAAGACCTAGAAGGCTAGTTGAGAAGACCTCGAAGGCAGGTCTATATGTGTCACATCAATTTAATGACGGAAGTCATAAAGCAAAATACATTTCATTGATAAGAAAGTTGGTTATACATGGTCGATCATAAAAAACAAAAACTTCGATCATTAAAAATTAAAATTAAAACAGTTCATTGAGGTTCCGGAATTTGGCTAGTTGGAGTGGTTGAGGAGGCTGGTTGTTCTATAGTCGCTTCACCAATTGGAAAAGCGACATTTTCAACCTTGACCACGTGAGCTTCTCCGGGTTGGGCCAGAGGAGGAGGAAGTGGAGCAGCAGTCGGAGACAAAGGCAGAGCAAAGTTTTTCTCGAGCTTGCCATGAATAAGGCTTCGCTCAAGAGTTTTTGACCACCACACATAGTCGACCGAAGCATCAGGTTTACTCTCATACCCAGGGCAGTCTCACGATCTTTGCGCGGTTGAAAGTCCTAGAGAGCCGTAGGGCCACATATTATTTTTTGGCCTCGTTTAGGTCAAGGTTAACGAATTGGTTGGCAGTAGGACCGTGCGTTGCCAAGAAACTCGGAGACAAACAGAAGTCTTCGACCACTTGTTTGCAGTAGGCTTCAAAAAAGGTCTGTCCAAGCTTGGTTTGGAAGAGGTGTCGCCGACCTTGAGCCATGCCACTAAGTATGGCACACTTTACCTTCTCATCATGTCCAGAAACCTCCTAATTGAGCTATTTCTCCTTTTATTTGAGATGTTCCATCTACCAAGTCTTATTCTAAGCTAAATTCTCAGGCGAGGTCGTGCTTGACCTCATTCAATCGCCTGTTCTTTTCGTACAGGAGCTAATTCTCTGCATAGCCTATGCAAACACGCGTTCATGTGTCCAGGTGCACAGAGACCCGTCTGCATCCTTTCCAGCGTGCAGGCATTTGCAGCACGGTGACCCACGCAGGAGACTCATAAGTTCTTCGTGCAACCCGCGTCCCGGTAGCGCGACCCCGACAGTGAGACACGCGGTCTTAGTGAAACCCGCGTAATGTACCAACAACCCGTGTCTGGTGTTTCCGCGTCCCAGTCTGTTCCATTAGGCCAGCGATGTACGACAGAGACCTAGGTCGACCAGGCAATGTCTACTGGGCATTCCAACACGTAGAGACCCGGCCAGCTTTAGACACCAGTGCACAAACAACACCAAGCACCAGCGACCACCAGCGAGCTCCGACAACCACTAGCGATCGAACGACATTTCGGCGAGCCCAATCAGCTAGTGACCATGGTGCAGAGCCCAAGGTGATTGTGAGGCCCAGTGACATGCATCATTTTTACGTGCATTATAGAGTGATTTTCGTGTCCGATTTGTCGTAGTTTAATATATATTATTATTTAATTAATTAATTTTATTAAGCTATGATGAGGTGTGTGATTTTGAGTTTTGACAGGAAATAAGGTCGAAATATTTATTTGAAACAGAAATCGTGTGAAAGTGATATAAACGGTGTGTGAGTGTGCAACAGACGACCAATTTCAAGACCTTATTGGAGCGAAATAAATCAGTATGTTTACAGCTTATTGGGCTAAGGATGCAGCCACTGTGGCCCAAATATCGGGCCCAAAATGATAGCCCACATGTTCTTTAAGTGGAGGGCAAAATTGCCTTTTTGCTTAATGACAAAGAAGAGCAGAACTTCATCTTCTCCATGCCATCAACTCGTCCGCCATTTTTGCAGCCTTGCAGCTGGTTTCGCGCCATCACCTAGTTAGCACGTCATTACCCATCCACTAGAAACGACCTCGCCGTCCATCTCTGCCATCCCATCGCTGGAAAAATCACTTGGAGTTCGAAATTTCATCGGAGTAAAGATACAGACGGAGAAGCTGGAATCTGACCGGAGGTCGCATGGCCGACCACCTAGAACCTTCATGGGACGTTGGAGATTAGTACATAACACAATGGAGAAGACGAGCAGCCCGAAGTTGTCGTTACTCGTCACATTCGCGCATGGTGATGGAAGCTGCCGGAGAGTGAGTGTACTTCACCAGGTCCGATGACCTGGTACCGTAAGATCACTAGGAGTGGTTTGAGACGCCGAAAAATCGACCAAGAGCATTTAGACGAGCTGAAAGTGACGATTTAGAGCTGTTTTAGCTTCTCAAGTTCATAAGTAATGGTGTGGTTGTCTAAGCAGTTTGATATGAAAGTCTTAGGTGAAGCAGGACACATTGTTGGTATTAGGGTCATTCGAGACCGTAAGAAGAGAAAGTTATGCTTATCTCAGTCTACGTACATCAATACTGTCTTGGCCAGATTCAACATGCAGGATTCCAAGAAAAGTATGTTACCTTTCAGACATGGAATAGGTCTATCTAAGGATATGCCTCCTAAGGCGTCTCAAGAGATAGAAGACATGAAGAAAGTTCCTTATGCTTCGGCAGTAGAAAGTCTTATATATGCTATGTTGTGTACGAGGACGAATATTAGCTACACTGTTGGCATGGTAGGTAGATATCAAAGTAATCCAGGACAGGAACATTGGTCTGCGGTGAAATTTATACTCAAGTGAAGAGGACTAAGCAGTATATGTTAGTTTACTGTGCAGACAACTTGTTACCTATGGGTTACAACGATTCCAATTTTCAGTCAAATAGGGACCAGAGTAAGTCAACCTCAGGTCATGTGTTTACCTTGGGATGTGGAGCCATTTCATGTAAGAGTGCTAAGCAGAAATGCGTGGTAGACTCCACCATGGAAGCCGAGTACATCGCAGCCTCAGAGGCAGCGAAAGAGGCAGTTGTTGGAGTATACTGTAAAGCAAACTTGTATGTGAGCTTTTAGATTGTACTTATTCGATTTTCCATTTAACTGATATAAATGTTTTCATATTGTTCCATTCTTTATGATTGCTTGTATGCTAAATGTCCAATTATTTTATATTGTAGACAATGTGGTGTGTTAGTAGTCACACAAAAGATTACATTGTCGGTCCGTTATAAGATGTAAATGGTATTCACAATTGAGATAGTTATGGACATGACTATCGGTGTAGGTTGTAGTATAAACTGGATGTAGCTTGTCTTGGTATTGGATGGATCACAGTTGAGACGTGTTCTTCTGTTCTGACTGTCAAGAAGAACCAAGGTCTCGGTGACTCTACTAATTCTCAACCCTAACTGTAATACTTTGATATGTGGGATATTTGTTTGTTACTTTAATTTACCATGGGTGAGAACCAAGTATTGGTTCAATATGCTCCGTATCTTGGGTAACAACATTGTCTGCATGATATCTATTTATTGGCATTAGAGAACCGTGTCCTGGACATCCAGGTTGATGACGTCCCCTTAAGGAACTCATAAGGATTATTGTATCAAACCTTACAGGTGGATTTAATACGTACGATAACAAGGTTGAGTGGTACTACTTAAGGAGTAAAAGATATTAATTGATTAAAGCAGTCAGAAGCTTTAATAATTAATGGACGTGCGATATCTTAAACACGAGGAATTATATCGAGTGTAATAGAAGCTCTGATTCATTTCGGGATAGGACGGGAGTGCAATATTAATTCTCTAGTGGAATGAATTAATATTTTATGGGACAAATCGTGTTCTCGGCTGAACATAAGAATTTGGGCCCGTAGGAAGCCCAAACACTATACCTTCTAAGAGATCCTTAGTCTGGCCCAAGGACCTCTATAAAAAGAGGGTTTGCACACGTTCTTGAATCCTAAGAGATTATATCACGTCTTCAGCCACCACATCAACGTGAGAGAAAACGCGAGGGGTTCAGAGAAGAACGAAGCCAATCCGCTCCTTTCAACCTTTTGGTAGATCGTCGTCCATCCGACATCCAAACGTGGTCGGGACACAGGCTAGAAGATCACTCAGATCGAATCAAAGCCTCGAAGAAAGGTACTTCTCTGTTCATACTTTGGGAGCATGCCTAGGGTATATTCGAAATCATGTATGTAGGTGTTTGGTATCCGATATCGATCCGTGAGATGGACCGCCTCGCCGGCGTGTTCCAGCAATTGGTATCAGAGCCGCGGTTTCGTGGAACATGTAGTTGATTTAATTTATTCGTTTTCAGTCATGTTTATGGTATGGATGATTATTTATCTTGTTTATGCTTCGGGATGGTGTCTACCGCAACCCTTGTTGTTTGTTGTAATCATTTTTCCCACCAGATAATAAGTGTGGGTAGTATAGGTGATTTTGTAGACTGTAGTAGGGCTGTTCTTGTTCGATTTTGCTGTAATTATGTGTTCAAAGTCGAACATGATGACGATGATCAACCTGGAGGCGGCGGCTAGGGTTTCAGCATTCACCGGGGGCATTTTCGTCGGCGAAAACTGTTTTCGCCATAACTTTTGCTACAGGTGTTCGATTTCAGCCCATAATACGATTTTGGAAATGGGAGAACGATATCTACACAAGCTATGTCGTAACAACCAGTGCCGGGGTCAAATTCTATTGCCTAGATGATGTTTTCGGCACCTTGCCGTCGGTGGGTATTGATATCGCGTGAATGGCCCGATTTACGCAAGAGGTGGGTCAAATTCTTGCTAGATCATGATTGTGTGATTATGTGTCTACTTGTTTTAAATCATTTTTCTGGCATGCTAGAAATCATGTAAATAGGTGATTTTAATTCTTACAAAGCTGTTATTGCTTTTATTTGAATTATAGGAGCATGCTAGGATTTATGTGATTTGCGTGTTAGGAGCATGCTAGGAATTTTATTATTTCTTGTTGCATGCTGATAAAACCTTAAAGTAAAAATGAATAGGTGAGTTTAATGTGAATTTTAATTAATTCATTTGGCCTCCACAATTGGTCTTTAAGTAAGGTGTTTGTCGCTCGCGGGACCCTGGGATTCTCCCCCTAACGGATGCGACATTCACGAGCTTACTAGATAAGACTTCTATTCAGACGACTTGATCTTTAGATGAAGTGAGTGGCATACGCGTGACCCATGGGGTCTCCTCCCTAACGGATAGTGTCATTCATAAGTTCACCGGTAAGGATTAGTTCGAGATAACCGTAGAAAATTAATTACAAGCAATGTGTCTTCCCATCGGTAAGTTCATCAATTGTGGATGATTGTTCTTGGGGTTAAATTGTGGTCATCACTTAGATGTGAATTTTAATATAACTCCCCAACGGAGTCCCTGTTTTCATTCACATGGCCAGTGTTGAAATTTCGACTTTGTAATTTTATTCGCCATAAGGACAAGTTGGCATGCAATTGAGATTAATGACTGGGTGTCTGCTTGATGGACATGTGTAAACGTCCACCCTAACGTAGCTTGCATGTGTGTTTGTTTAAGTTGTCGGAGGATGCGTTAAATAATGGTTTTGAAGGTTTTCATATTTTATGCCTCAAATTTATTTGAATTATTGCTTACGTGTTTGCAATTATTTATTTCAGTTATTCATCATGTCATTCAATCCGCTTATGACCATTCTCAATCAAAACAAGCTTACTGGTCCAAATTATTTGGACTGGAAGAGGAATTTGAATATTGTCCTTGTTGCTGATGAGTACAAGTTTGTGCTCACCACGCCTGCTCCTGCTGCTTTGGGCGCCGCTCCTACCGAACAGGAAAGGGAGGCTCATCGGAAGTGGCATAATGCTGATGAGAAGGCTGATTGCTACATCTTGACATCACACCGTGCCTACTGCTGCTGACATGATGATTAGCCTCAAGGAACTTTTTGATGAGCAAGATAGGGCTGCTGTATTTGAGGCTATGAGGAAGAGTATGTCTTCTGTCATGCCGGAGGGAGCTTCTGTGAGAGAGCATGTTCTCAAGATGATGGAATATCTGAATGAGATAGATGTGCTTGGAGGAAATATCGATGGCGATGCCAAGATCGATATCATCCTGCACTCGCTCCCGAAGTCCTATGAGAACTTCCGCCTGAATGCAATCACGAATAAGAAGTTCTATACTCTAGCCGAGCTTCTTGTGGACTTGGTTCCAGTGGAGGGTCTTATGGGAAGGGGACCACAGGCTCATGTTTCTCTACAAGCTAGACCTTCTTCGTCGAAAGGTGGGAAGAAGAAAAAACAAGTGCATAAAAACATTGGTGGAACCAGTGGGAGCAATTGGAATAGTGGGAGCAAAGTTGTAGCGCCTTCTGGTGGCGTGCAGAAGCCGAAAGGAAAGTGCTTCAAGTGCAACAAGACAGGACATTGGAAGTCAAATTTTCCCCTCAAGGATGTTTCTGGTAGGTCTCTTGCTTTAGTTGTCGAAACATGTTTTGCGGCTTGTTCTACCAGCTCTTGGGTAGTAGACACAAGAGCCACTGAACATGTTTGTTATACTTTGTAGGGGTTCCTGCAAAGAAGGCAGCTCAGTGAGGACGAGATTACCATCAGCTTGGGCAACGCTGCATGAGTGGTGGTGGTTGCAGTGGGAGATGTGCACTTATCATTTTTTGATTCTGTTTTAGTATTAAAGAACGTTTTATACGTGCTGAGTTTTCGAAAGAATTTAATTTCAGTTCCGAAGTTGTTTTTGGATGGATATTCAGTTATTTTTAAGACAATGTTGTTATTATGAGAAATAACTCTTTTATCTGTTCTGGCATGTTGGTTAACAATCTTTACACTATTACTTGTGCATATCATACTGTGACTGAGGCTCATGCATCTTTATCACTAAACAAAAGAAATGAACCTTCTCAATCGAATCAAACACATCTTTGGCACCTAAGGAGGATCCAAAGGCTGGTAGGTAGTGGCTTCTTGGATTCTTTCCAAGTTGAACCATTTCCAGTCTGTGAATCCTCTTTAGAAGGCAAGATGACTTCTAGGCCTTTTAAGGCCAAGGGGAATAGGTCTAATGATGTGTTGGAATGGATTCACTCTAATTTGTGTAGGCCTATGTCTATTCAAGTTACAGGTGGTTTTGAGTATTTCGTTACTTTTATTGACGATTACTCAAGATATGACTACATTTACTTGATGCGCCGCAAGTCAGAATGCTTTGACAAGTTCAGAGAATTCAAGGCAGAAGCGGAGAACCGTCAAGGGAAAAGTATCAAGTCGCTGCGATCTGATCGTGGTGGCGAATACCTTAGCAATGAATTTAGGCAATACTTATTGGAGAATGGGATTACATCCCAGCTGACTGCGCCTGGTACTCCCCAACAGAACGGCATAGCAGAGAGAAGGAATAAGACTCTGTTGGATATGGTGAGATCAATGATGAGCTATGCTTCATTACCTACCTCGTTTTGGGGATACGCTTTGGAAACGACGGCGTACCTTCTTAACTTCGTGCTTTCTAAATCGGTTTTGAAAACTCCAATAGAATTATGGTCTGGGCGCAAGCCCAGTTTAAACCATATTCGGATTTGGGTTGCCCAGCACATGTGTTGGATAAGGAAGCTGATAAGTTGGTTACTTTTATAGTCCTAAAGACCAGAGGGTGATGGTAAGCACCAATACCCCGGCTTTTAGAAGAAGACTATATGAGTGAGTATAAGTCCAAGAGTGAGATTATTCTCAAAGAGTTGAGGGATGATAATGGCATACCGAGTGTGCAAGAGGATATACCACAAGAGACTGCACAACGTGTTGACTATGATGTATTCACACCTGAACTGTCTCGTCGTAGTGGGAGGGTTTTTCGTCAGCCTGATCGTTTCATGTTTGTGGGAGAGTCTTAGGACTTGATCCCATGTGAAGAGCATGATAGTGATCCCTGGACCTACAATGAGGCACTCCAAGACGTAGATGTAGATTCTTGACAAGAATCTATGGATTCTGAGATTGAATCTATAGATGCTATGGAGGTATACGACCTTAGGGACCTTCCTGAGGGCAAGAAAGCCATTGGGTGCAAATGGGTCTATAGGCGTAAGAGAGGATCTAATGGGAAAGTTGATGCCTTCAAGGCACGGTTGGTTGCGAAGGGTTTCACTCAGAAAGAAAGAATCGATTATGATGAGACCTTCTCACCAGTAGCCATGCTTAAGTCGATCCGGATTCTCTTATCCATAGAATCTCACATGGATTATGAGGTTTGGAAAATGGATGTCAAGACAGCTTTCCTCAACGGAAACTTGGATTTAGACATCTATATACAGCAACCTGAGGGTTATGTGAAGAAAAGCCAAGAGCATCGAGTGTGGAAGCTAAACAAGTCTCTTTATGGACTAAAGCAAGCTTCTCGGTCTTGGAAAATTCGTTTTGACGAGGTGATCAAGTCCTATGGATTTGATCAATGTCAGGACGAAAGTTGTGTATACAAAAAGAGCAACGGAAAAGCTGTGGTATTCTTAGTACTATACGTAAATGATATTCTTCTCATCGGCAACGATGTAAAGATTTTGTCAGATGTAAAGGTATGGCTTTCAGAACAGTTTCAAATGAAGGACTTGGTAGAGGCATCGTACATTCTTGGAATCAAAGTCATTCGTGACAGGAAGAAGAGAATTTTGTGTTTATCCCAAGTAGCTTACATTGATAGTGTGATTGCTCGTTTCAGCATGCAGAACTCCAAGAAAGGGTTGCTACCTTTTCGGCATGGAGTTCCTCTATCTAAGGATATGTGTCCGAAGACACAAAAGGAGATGGAGGAAATGGCTAAGGTTCCTTATGCTTCAGCTGTAGGAAGCCTTATGTATGCCATGCTGTGCACGAGGCCTGATATTTGCTATGCGGTTGGCATGGTAGCGAAATATCAGTCTAATCTTGGTCAAGGACATTGGACTGCGGTAAAGCATATTCTCAAGTATCTGAAAAGAAGTCGAGATTATATGCTTATTTACCAGTCAGACGGTCTCACTTCTTCAAGTTACACAGATTTTGATTTCCAAGCTGATCGAGATAAGAGAAAAACAACCTTGGGTTATGTGTTTATGATGGTATGCGGAGCGATCTCATGGAGGAGTGTGAAGCAGAAATGCATCGCAGATTCCACCATGTTGCAGCTAGACTTTGAGTATAAGTGGGAGAATTGTTTTGACATGCGGTTGTATACTAAAAGTTTAGCTTTAGTATAAGTGGGAGATTGTTGGATTATACTGTAAAGCAAACTTTTATGTGAGCTTTTAGATTGTATTTATTCGATTTCTCATTTAACTGAAAAAAATGTTTTCACATTGTTGCATTTTTTATGATTGTTTGTATGCTAAATATCTAATTATCTTATATTGTTGACAATGTAGTGTGTTAGTAGTCACACAGAAGATTACATTGTCGGTCCTTTATAAGATGTAAATGGTATTCACAACTGAGATAGTTATGGACATGACTATCGGTGTAGGTTGTAGTATAAACTGGATGTAGCTTGTCTTGGCTATTGGTTTATACTAGTGCGCTGCGTCGCATTGAATGGATCACAGTTGAAATGTGTTCTTCTGTTCTGACTGTCATGAAGAACCAAGGTCTCGGTGACTCTACTAATTCTTAACCCTAACTACTTAGATATATGGGATATTTGTTTGTTACTTTAATTTACCATGGGTGAGAACCCAAGTATTGGTTCAATATGCTCCGTATCTTGGGTAACATCATTGTCTGCATGATATCTATGTATTGGCATTAGGGAACCGTGTCCTGGACATCCCGGTTGATGACGTCCCCTTAAGGAACTCATAATGATTATCGTATCAAACCCTGTAGGTGGATTTAATCCTTACGATAATAAGGTGGAGTGGTACTACTTAAGGAATAAAAGATATTAATTAATTAAAGTAGTCAGAAGGTTTAATAATTAATGGACGTGCGATATCTTAAACACGGGGAATTATATCGAGTCTAATAGAAGTCCTGATTCATTTTGGGATAGGACGGGAGTGCAATATTAATTCTCTAGGGGAATGAATTAATATTTACGGGACAAATTGTGTTCTCGGCTGAACATAAGAATTTGGGCCTGTAGGAAGCCCAAACCCTATACCTTCTAAGAGATCCCTAGTCTGGCCCAAGGACCTCTATAAAAGGAGGAATTGCACACGTTCTTGAATCTTAAGAGATTACATCACGTCTTCAGCCACCACATCAACGTGAGAGAAAACGTGAGGGGTTCAGAAAAGAACGAAGCCAATCCGCTCCTTTCAACTGTTTGGTAGTTCGTCGTCCATCCGGCATCCAAACGTGGTCGGGACACAAACTAGAAGATCACTCAGATCGAATCAAAACCTCGAAGAAAGGTACTTCTCTGTTCATACTTTAGGAGCAAGCCTAGGGTATATTCAAAATAATGTATGTACGTGTTTGGTATCCGATATCGATCCGTGAGATGGACCGCCTCGCCGGCGTGTTCCAGCAGCAGTTTGGATCTGAAACTTCTTAGTGGACTTAGAAGTGATTTCGAGTATGCCACGTTGTATCACCGTGTGCTGTGATAACAGTGGAGCAGTAGCGAATTCAAGGGAACCACGAGCCCACAGAGCAAGCAAACACATAGAGCGCAAATACCATCTGATACGAGATATCATTGGTAGAGGAGACGTTGATTTTGACAAGATTGCATCAGAGAACAACATAACTGATCCTTTCACGAAGAGTTTGCCGGGGAAGTCTTCGTCAAACACATGGAAAGGAATGGGAGTCAGGTGCATGGCGATAGGATCGACATACGTCTTTTAGAATAACGGATTGATAGGACTATAATTGTAAAAGAGAAAGCTTTGAGTATAAGTGGAAGATTGTTAGTGTTAATATACTGAGAGCTTGGCTTTGGGTGATATTATACATTTACCCTCTATGAATGAGAATAATGTTTGATTAAACAGTTCTATGTTCTGTTGTTTTGCACTTAGATAGAATGGGTCGTCATCAGGCGAACAGAAGATCATTCTATTAGTTACTTGTGAAACAAGAATTGTGGTTCACAACCTAGATGGAAATGAACACCCCATCCGGACGGTTGTTGTGTCAACAGTACAGTTGGTCTTGACTGATTAGTTGCACTAGTACACTTATGTATTGAACAGGATCTCAGAGAGGAGAAGTTCGTTTTATACTGATCGTCGTAAACGAGCTAGGCCTCGGTTAATTACTGCGTTCTCTTAACCTGTAAGATATTAAACAGACATATACATGTTGTACATATTACTTTGATTCACTTGGGTGAGGTTCAGTTTGCTAGATTAATATTCCTACTGTCTTGGGTAATATTGTTGGATGTATGATGTGCTGTACGTTCAGTTTGATGATGTCCCCGAATGAGTTCATGAAGGATTGTTATGCTAAACCATGCAGGTGAATTAAATTTCGGCATAATAATAATGTGATGAACGAGCGCTAGATTTGGTGAAATAAATAATATATTAATTAATTCTTGATTGTCAGTAATCGAATTAATTAATGGATATTATATCTCAAAAATAGGGAGGTAAATCGGGTAATTATAATTTGAGTCTCAAATGTAGTTTGGACTAGGAAAAGCAAATGCAATAATATTATGTTAGAGGACTATAATATTACTAAAGTAATTGGAAGAGTGGGTCTTGCCTACAGTTAGTCCATTACAAAAGAAGCCCTAATCCTAGTCTCCTAAGGATCCCTACTGTAGCTCTATATATACATCATTAAGCTCATGAGAAGAGAACAGATTTAATAGAACTCGTGTGAAACACCCGACCTTCATACTCTCTCTCTAGATCTCATTCGAGCTTTATCTTCTTCTCGTTGCTCCACCGGTACGAGTTGAAGAGGTGTGTGAGATACAGTAGAAGATCCGGAGGTAATCGAGACCCCGTGATCAACATATATTCATCAACCCCGGAAGCCAACAGTTGACGAACCGCCGACCCCCAAAGAGCCGTCACGACGAGTCGATCCTGTCGACAGCCAGCCCCGCAACGACCGGCGATCACACCAGCCACACGACCTGAGCCACACGCGACAAGACCACCACGATCACGAAACGGCCGATCCCCGCCATCAGTTCGTGATCCCGACTTGTTCATGTGTTGTTTCCGGTCATCACGAATTCAATAAATTCAGAAATTTTAAGCCATAAATTTTCTACGTCAAACCTTCAGATCCGCTGCGCATAGCTTTACGTTTACTATTGAATTCATAACTTATACATAACGAGATCCTCATAGATCCCAACAAGTGGTATCAAAGCAATCGGTTAATTCATTTTGTACAAAGTTTGAATTTTTACGGCTTTATTTGACAAGATGTGTTCAAACACAGCCATATATATTGGATTATGTTCGCATAACTTGGTTTTGCAGGAATTAGTTAATCCACTATTATGGTCGATTATGTGTTTGATGAATGTTGTTGAATGTGATGTATAGTTTTAAATTTTTTTAAAGCCTCGGACATGTCGAGAAATTGAATTATGTAATTTTGAAAATTATATTTTTCGTGTTGTGATCGTGTATTGACAACCGGGAGATCCCAAAGATCAACGAACCTCGAAAAACCGATCGGACCCTGGCCCGAGGTACCGCCGGCGAGCCACCAGTGGCGGCAGCAGAGGGAGGCATGGGAGAACCGGTTGGAGGCGGGACACGGCTCGTGTGGTGCACAGGAGGAAAGAAAAAAAAATCGCCAGTAAGATTTTATGACCACCAGCGACAGACTCACGAGAATTTCTGGGTGCTCAGGCATCCAATCAATTTTAGAGCTAATTCGGAAGAAATTTCCGCACCACATTTTCAAGTATGATTTTAATGCCCCAGTCCAGAATCAGCCTCCTTAGCAAAGGCAGCCATTCCTTTTCTATTTCATGCTTAGACTCCTAAAAAAATGGGAGTTTATTTTCTTCATGCCATCTTTCATTCCCTTCCTTTCACCGACATCTGGCATATTCACCAGCCCCTATTCCTCCTATAATGGTTCCTCCTGGGTAGAAGCATGGATCTTCCTTCCGTCGATCTTGCGAGGTTCGGAAATACCAATATGGCGGCGGCGGTTGGGTAAAGGTAGTTTTTACTTGTAGGGCAAGCAGTACAATATCTATCAGGATTCTACTGCAGTTGGAGTTCCAGTTGGACAAGGAAAGAAACTGATAAGGTTTCCTTGTTTAAGGAGACTCAATAATTAGTAGCCATAATAGTGGATTTATTTGTTTAAATTTATTATGTCAATTATTTTAAACTGATAAGCTTTTGCATGAATTAATTTAGAATTGCACCAATAATTATGCATGTTAATTAATTATTGCATTTGCATGGATTAGTTTAGAATTGCATGAATAATTAAAAATCTTCATAAAATAATACTAACTTTGAGAAGGGATTTTAAATTAAAGTTAATTTCAAAATTCCTAAGGCCTCCATTTCTAATTTGTCGGTAAATCAATTATTTGAAGTATGAGCTCCCGCTCGGGTGACATCACACAAATTAATTGTAGGAAATTACCAGGATGAATTTCAAATTAGACGATTATAGGAAGTCTTATGAGAGCGTGCAGGCCTCCCTTCGGGGGATGTATAATCAAATTTGATGACCTTAGGATCGAGAAACGGGAATCACATAGAATGCGATTTAATTTATTAACCCCCCTCGGGGTCCCTGAATTTTATTGCATGGCCAAAAGGAGACCGACTATTAATTTCGTTCGTCATGAATTTTGTTTTGACTTATGGAAATTAATGGGTTCTTGAAAAACCCTTCTCTGGGGAATGTTGAGTATGTAGGGTTACCCTCGTATCATGCATTACTCACGGTGTTTTGAGATGTCGGTGAATTTAAGTTAATATTATTTGAGGATATCATTGTTAACAGTTAAATTCGAAAATGTTTAATCTGTAAAATTTATCTTCATGATTCTTAGGCTATATTCATCCTGTCGTTTAATCCGTTGTCTGTCATTCTAAAGAAAATCAGCTTATTGGTCCTAATTACATTGATTGGAAGAGGAACTTAGACATAGTGTTGATTGCTAAGGGGTATAAGTTTGTGATCAATGAGGCTTGCCCGGCAGAGCCCGCGCACGATGCTTCTGAGCAGGAGAAAGGGGAGTATGCTCGGTGGAAAAAGGCTGATGAGATGGCGAAGTGTTACATTATGGCATCTATGTTGAATGTTTTTCAAAATCAGCATCAGTCTATGACCATTGCGGCAGATATACTTCTCAAACTCAGGAATCTATTGGGACATCAGTCTAGGGCTGCTAGGTAGGAAGCCTTGAGTGCTCTGATGAACACGCGCATGGCCGAGGACACACCCGTGAGGGAGCATGCCCTAAGGTCATGGCACAACTCAATGAGCTTAAAGTCATGAGAGGTTTTATTGACGTGGAAACTCAGGTTGATATTATGCTCCAGTCTCTGTCGAAGAGTTTTGATCAGTTCCGGTTGAACTACAACATGCACAAGATGCATATGGCTCTTCCAGAACTGTTGGCTGAGCTTCAGTAGGCAGAAGCCGTGTTCACTCAGAATCCTCAGGTGCTAGTCGCCGAGCAGGCTGGACCTTCCAGGCATCACAAGGGTAGAAGGAGAAAGAAGTCTGCAGGAAAAGCGAAGGCACAGAATGCTCCAGTTGCTCCGCGACTGGCCCCTCAGGCTATGGCAAAGAAATCGAAAGAAAGATTCCACAAGTGTAACAAGTCAGGACACTGGAAGGTCGACTTCTCTCTCCTCAAGAAAGGTAACTCTCTTATTAATGTCGTAGAAACATGTTTAGCCGTTGTATCTACCAGAACCTGGTATGTAGATACTGGAGCCACTGATCATGTCTGCAATTCTTTGCAGGGGTTCCACGAAACCAGACGACTTAAGGATGGAGAGGTCACCGTCTACATGGGCAATGCTAAGAAAGTGGCGGCTGTAGCAGTGGGAGACGTTACTTTATCTTTTGATAGTAGTATTTTGGTTTTAAGACATTGCCTTTATGTTTCAAGTTTTAGAAAGAACCTAGTTTCAGTTTCTAAACTTGTTTTAGATGGTTTTTCATTTACCTTTGATGACTTGGTTATTATTCGTTATGGAAATCGTTTGATTTTTTCTAGTTCATTAGTTGGCAATTTTTATGTTCTTAAACCCAACTATCCCGCAGTGCAACAAACTGTATTCAATAATGTCATGACTAAATCTAATAAGAGGAAGGAATCTTCGCAGATGAATCAAGAATATCTTTGGCACCTTAGACTTGGGCACATCAACCTTAGGAGGATTCAAAAGTTAGTGACTAGCGGACATCTCGGTCCACTAGAAGACCACTATCCAACTTGCGAATCGTGCCTAAAAGGTAAGATGACCAAGAGGACGTTTACGACAAAGGGGTATAGGAGCTAAGAAGTGCCAGGATTGATTCATTCAGATTTGTGTGGTCCTATGTCGATCCATGCAAGTGGTGGTTACGAGTATTTTGTCTCATTTATTGATGATTACTCGAGATTTGGGTACATTTACCTGTTGCACCTCAAGTCCGAATTCTTTGAGAAATTCAAGAAGTATCGGAAAGTTGTGAAGAAGCTTCATGGTAAGAGTATCAAGTCGCTTTGATCTGATCGAGGTGGCAAATACCTCTTTGGAGAGTTCAGGACATACTTATAAGAAGCTGGGAGAATCCCAACTGATTGCACCCAGCACGCCCCAGCTGAACGGGGTTGCAGAGCGAAGAAATAGGACTCTTATGGAAATGGTTAGGTCGATGATGAGTTATTCAAGATTACCAGATTCATTATGGGGTATGGTGTTGGAAACAACATCGTACATTCTGAACATGGTTCCATCAAAGTCAGTTGATACTACTCCTTATGAGATGTGAAAAGGGCGCAAGCCCAGTTTCTCACAGTTTCTAGCATGGGGTAGCCCTGCACACATGTCAGTGCAGGAACTTCGCAAACAGGAGAAACGTTCGGAAGCACGAGTTTTCGTTGGCTCCTCCAAAGGAACGAAAGGTGGATTATTTTATAGTCCTGATGATCAGAAGGTGATCGTTAGTACGAATGTTTGATTCTTGGAAGAAGACTATATTATGAACCATAAGCCCGCGAATAGACTAGTCCTAGAGGAGTTGAAGAGTGAAGTCGATAGTTCCCCACCGAGTGCGCAAGTAGATACATCACTTAATACTGTAACACGGCACACTGAGAGTGTACCAGTGAGAGCGTGGTGATGTTTCTTGTGCTTTATGTAGATGACATACTTCTTATAGGAAACGGTAAGAAGGAGTTATCAAACGTAAAGGTGTGGTTGTCTAAGTAGTTTGATATGAAAGACTTAGGTGAAGCAGGACACATTCTTGGTATTAGGGTCATTCGAGACCGTAAGAAGAGAATGTTGTGCTTATCCCAGTCTACATACAAAGATACTGTCATGGCCAGATTCAACATGCAGGATTCCAAGAAAGGTATGTTACCTTTCAGACATGGAATAGGTCTATCCAAGGAGATGTCTCGTAAGACGTCTCAAGAGATAGAAAACATGAAGATAGTTCCTTATGCTTCGGTAGTAGGAAGTCTTTAGTATGCTATGTTGTGTATGAGGCCGGATATTAGCTACGCCGTTGGCATGGTAGCTAGATATATCTCTAGTTATACAATGAGTAGATCCAAGACAAGGTTGCAGATACTTAGCAAAGTTTTAATGATTTCTGATTTGAAGTCGTGGACTCTAATCAGATCTGGGTTCTTATAGAATTATCAAGTAGCATACAGGCTATTGGATGAAATCTATAAGTGAAGACTTTAGTGCAAGGCTTGTTGTGAAATATCATACTCAGAAAAAAATGGGTTCTATTATGAGTAAGCTTTTTCACCGGTAGCCATGTTTAAGTCTGTACAAATGTAAGGCTTGTTGTGATATAGAAGACTCAGAAAGAATGGGATCTATTATGAGTTAGTCTTTTCACAAGAAACCAAATTTAAAGCTGAAGCCACTCATATGAGTTATGAGATTAGGCAAAGTGGATGTCAAGACATTTTCCTTAACCGGGAGTCTTGTGGGAATATCCATAGAGCAGCACCCAGAAGTAGTCATTGAAAGAAGGGCTAAGAGAATTTAGTCATTAGGCTGAAACAGTTCATTTATGGATTATTATAAGATGGTCAGTTGATTGATAAGCTCGAATTGCGAATTCGATTATTCAAAAAATAAGCATTGTGTGTGGCGCAATGAAAGCATGGTGGTATTTTTGTACTATATGTTGACAACATCTTGATCACTGGAGACAGTGTGAGAGTGTTGAAAAACACAAGGGTATGGTTATCCAAGTGGTTGGATATGAAAGGATTCGGGATCAACAAATGTTCTTGAGATTGAGGAAAGATATGTTGCGATTATCCCCAATTTCATATCCAGATACTATCGTAAGGCTCATTCGAAATTTGCATGACACAAAGGCAGTTCCATGTCCTCGGCAAAAGGAAGCCTGGTATATGCAATAAATGATGCCTGATATTTATTGCCAATGGCAAAGTTAGAAAATATCGAAGTAATCCTAGATTCAGCAATGGATCGTGGTAGAACATATGATCAAGCGCCGGAAATGGGCTAATGATAATATGTATGGTTACCAAACGAACCATAAGCAATCTACGGATTACAAAAGATTATGATTTCTAATCAGGACATGAATAAACAAGTAAAAACCACCCGTGTTCACTTGTGGAGCCAAGCAGAATGGAGGAATATCAAGCGGTAATACGTTGAAAATTCCACCATAAGAAACTCAGTACGTCCCTTCCCAAAAGGCGAGCGACGTAAAGACTGCATTCACTATTGAACTAAAAATGTGAAACCTTAACAGACCAAGTCAGGTCACAATTGATTGTGATGACAGTTGGTGCAATTAAGACATAGAGGAATCACTAGTTCATAAAGCAAGTGGCACATAGAGCAAGTACGCCCGTTACAAAGGACTGCGACAGGGTGGATGTTTGTCGCCTAGTTACATCAGTAGACAACCAAATGAATCCTTTTAGGATTGGCTTTCCCGCGAAAGCGGATGATGGCCATGTTAAAGGATTGGGAGTCGGATGTATAGCAGAAATGACAACAGTTCCTTGAGAATTAGATTGAAAGAAAATTGTGGTCAGTGATAGCCATGAGCTTATTAAGCATAAGTGGGAGATTGTTAGATATGCTGTAAAAGCTTGGCTTTCAGATATGAACAATTCCATTTTGATCTGGCAATCATTTTTCGGTCAAAGTACATATGCTTGCAGTTTATTTATTTATGCAATCATACTGCTTGTCTTACATTGAGATAGTGTGTTTTGTGGTGTCTCGAACAAAAAGGTCACCTATCGGTTCCTTGTAAGACTAAATTATTCGTTCACAATCTAGACTGACCGTGAAACCCCACTTGGAAAAAGACTGTAGTGTATACTTGATTCAGTTGATCTTTGACTGAAGAATTACACTAGTACGTATGTTAAGTATTGAACAAGACCACCCGGGCGCCTAGTCCTTCCAGGTGTAGGAGTCCTGAGTACTGCGTCCCTGCCCGACATACTCGCGCGCCCTTGTGTCTGTGCGCGTGTGACCCAGCACCAGCGCATCCAGACCCAGTCCAGCCTAGTTCAGTCCATACCTGACCCGACCCGGTTTAGCCAGACCCAATTAACCCATTTCGAGCCCAAGATGGTTTCCGAGCAGTCCGAGGAGTCCGGTTCACATATCGAAAGTCCGAGACGATCCACTGAGTCCGACAAGCTCGTTCCGGTGATCCGTTCGTGATTCAACACTCGACTAGAGTCGACAAAGGCCAAACCCTTCAACCGATTAGGTTGTGGTAGGCAGACGATCTCCATCAAAAGAAATCAGAAACGTCTTTGAGTCGAAAAAAATTTTTAAACCGTAAGTCTTAATCCTAACTATAGATTCCGCTGCGTTAGGATTTATTATTCAATAGATTTGAATGTGCACATTGTCGACGTTCCTAATAGAACCACCAACATGTTGAGCTAGGGCCCTCGGATGGCCTGGTGAAAACTCGACTTGAGGGCATGACTGACCGATGGATCGACCAGAAGAGCAGAGCGCACGAGCTTAGCACAGAAAACCCTCTACCTCGAGGTGAATCGAGTCAGTCTCACAATTGGACAGTCTTATAGGAAAAATTAATGGAGAAGAAGGATAATAATTAGGGTAAGAACCATATGTGAATAGGGCCAAGTGAATAGGACCACTTGGCCTAACATAATTGGGCAATTCAGACAGTTTTAACAGTAAGAACGGGCAGCTCGGGCAGCCTTGCCAGTCCATATGGGCAGTCTTGGGTAACAAGGTAACACCCAAATATAAATGTGTGAGGTATGTCTGTTTACAATACATTTTCTGCATACCCTATATACTTAGAGAGTTTAATTCATCGTCTTCATCACTGTGGACTGACTTAATCGCCAGAGTGCTAATGCCGGGAACCCCTCCTGGCCCATTTTGCAGATCTACGAACAGGTCAAAACGTATATCAGGGTCGTGCAAGGCAGATCGAGTTTGTTGCATACCACTGCCCGTTGGTTTATGATCATATAATTTCATTTTTAAAATGGTCATTTATATTCATTTTTTTTATATTTAAATGTTTAACTTAAATGTCATCAAATTAGTTTGGAGAAATCTACCAAAATAATCTTATTCATTATATTTTGCTTTTTATTTCACATACATTTTTAAATTATTATGCAAGATATGTTAAATTAAATGTTACTTTTGATATAGGATAACAACACCTGGTCGAGTAGACTGGACAAATGACCAAACCGGGCTAAGTCAGTCATCAAGTCGAAGGATGCTCAGGTCGAAGAAGATATCAGTGATGTGAAGGGTGCCAGCAGGTCGAAGGAGGGCCCTCGGAGGGGTTGGACATTTCAGCACCAACCATCCCCCACATCAACGGGTCCCACATCACCAACAGTCCAATTAAACATGCCCAGCTGTCTCCCATCTGTCCCCGTCCAAATCCCTCTCCCTCTCTCTCTCTCTCTCTCTCTCTTTCTCTCTCTCTCTCTCTCTCTCATATACACGCACACATACCGGATCTGTAGATCTGCCCATTGCCCGTCGTCCTCAACCGCCGCCCCATCAGCATCCGCCTCGACCTCGGCCTCCACCACCCTCATCTCCGCTGCCGACCTTGAGAGGCGAGAGGATCCAGGTCCTCGGCCACAGCAACGGCGGTACAGACTACAAGGTTCGACAGCACCACACCTCCGCCGTACACGCCCTAAAAGTCATCCGAGATGAAGCTGACCCGCCATCCGCCGTCGGGCTCTCGGCGATTCATATTCCGCTGCACCCGACTCCCCTAACTTCTCCACAAACAGAGGCGCGTTCTATGCGGGGATGAGTAGAGGACCGTCAGAGTCGGACGGCGACAAGTTGCCGGCGACGAGGGCCTTTTTTTTTTCGAAACGATAGAATTCATTAGCTAAACACGTAATTACAACCGGCTCACTAGCCGGAATAGGAGGACTACTCAAGGTAGCCTAAATACCACAACTCACACTACAAACGAATAAGAAAAATAAAAACTCCCCACAGGAGAATAACACAACTCCCCAAAGGAGAATACACACTCCTCCAAAAAGGAGATAACAAAACACAAT
Organism: Striga asiatica; assembly: GCA_008636005.1. Classification (NCBI taxonomy): domain Eukaryota; kingdom Viridiplantae; phylum Streptophyta; class Magnoliopsida; order Lamiales; family Orobanchaceae; genus Striga; species Striga asiatica. The sequence continues at coordinate 15,192 of BKCP01009004.1, read as the reverse complement.
TCACAAAACAACACATCAAACACCACATAAACACAAAACACACAAAAATCAAGCAACACAAAACACCAAATAAAACAAAATACTAGACTAGAGCCCTTCCCACGGCTTGATAATGCACCAAACAGACCATAACGGTGACACCAACAGACGACCACCAAATTGGACGGGACCAAGGTCTTGATTGCAAACCCAGAAACTGCAGCATAGGCCTAACCAGATCTGAAACCTAACCCCCAATCCCGCGCCCAGCAATCGTCCTAACCCCTCAGCCAGAGGAGGGTGGTAGAACCCAAGACACACCACCGCCGCTCCAAGCCCAATCCACACCACGGCTCGGGCTCGGCACGCCGGCCATCCTCTCCTCCCAAGCACCATAGGAGAAGAAGACCTAAGGGAAAACCAACCACCTCTATGTCGACACCAACACAAGGCTGCCGACACCACCACCCAACCCCGTAAAAGCACAGCAGCCCGCCTCGCCTCGGCCATGGAATCCGGCGACCAACTCACCGAAAAGGCAGCCATGGAGTCGCGAGATCCCGTCGGTCCCGGCCAACCGAGCTCCATCGACCGAGAAACCGGGCTTCAACATAAATAGGGGCCGAATCATATGGCCTTGGGACGTCCACCGTCAAGGTGCCCGGCGAATCCGCCGGGGAAGGCAGCAGATCTGCAGGAGTTGCGCCTGAGAGAGAAAAGGGGTTTTTCTGTGGAGAGAGAAAAGGGTTTGTCAACAAGATGGTTTATTTGTGGCGACTAGGGCCTTAGCCGGCGAGATTCTGGCAAATTTGATTATTTTTTATTTATGAGAATTATATTGTTTTTAGGGACTTATTTGCAATTATAAAAATTTTGATTATATATTAATTTAATCCATAGGTTAAATATGTAATATTCTAAAAAATATATCAAAATATATTGTTTTTTAATATTTTTACACATATAAATATTATATTATTTTAACCAAGATTAATATAAAATATTAAATAAATAATAAATATATTTTTATAATATAAATAATAAATTATTTTAATTTTATTAGCCAATCGAATAACCTAATTATCCCAATTGAGTTTAGTAATAAACATGACCCACATTAATGGTTGTCGGAATGCACAATAATATTATACCAAAAGCATATTATCTTGTTCGATAAATGCACATTAGAATAAAAACGTTCACTTTTACTTATATTACAATTTTGGGTACTTAAGTTCGATTTCAACTTTATTTATAATAATAATAATAATAATAATAATAATAATAATAATAATAATAATAATAATAATAATAATAATAGAACCAACCAAATTACATAAAAATATTATTTTTATATTATATATATATAAATATTATTTATATTTTAATTTAAGTTTGAAAAAATCATTGAAAAATAATTGCACTTCGATTGCACATTAACATTAAAGGGATTGCACATTAGCGTTAAACGGATTGCACATTAGTGACTGACAGATACCACAATATCGACCAAAACCGACGTAACTAATTTTTTGGATTCAAATTTTATATATCGATTTGATTATCTATTTTTACATTTAAATTTTTATTATTGTGGTTCGATATTAGCTTTATTTTTTAAAATAACTGAGATAATCAACCGCCTAAACTATATAAAAAATATTGTTTTTTATATTTTATATAAAAATATTATTTTTCAACCAAACAAATATAAAATGGTAAATAAAAATAGTTAAATGATAAATATGATTTTATAATATAATTAATATTTTAATCGGTTATTTTGGTTTATTCGATTAACCGATTAAAATATAGTAATTAATTCTATTCAGTTTTAAATTGATTTGGGACAATTGTTTGTCGGAATGCACAATAATATTATACCAAAAGCACATTATCTTGTTCGGAATGCACAATAATATTGGAAGTAGCTGATGGGAGCGTCCACTAAAAATTCTCTCAGGTGAGAGCGGCGACAAATTCTCTCAGGTGGGAGCGTCCTTTTTCCATCCTTTTTCCGACCTTTTCCGACCTTGTTCCGATCATAGTTGGTGTCTCTTTCCCATTTTCAGTACCAATCACTATCTACTCTCACCTTCCTTCTTTTTTCAGCCCGTTTTTGCTACTAGGTTTCCGATAAACATGACCAATTCTCAAGACAACGATTTATCTAAGCACTTCCAAACCTTCTCTCTGTCCGAAAGGGAAGCCAAATTCATAGATATAGCGAATGAAGACATTAAACTGAGCTCGGATGAATGTCAGCGAAGCTTGTTTGGGAAGATCGTTGGAGATAGAGCTGCGAGCTGGATAGGAGTTAAGCGGACAATGTCTAACATATGGAAACTCACACAGTCAATGGAAATAAAGGAGCTTAGTCCCAACTATTTTCAGTTCATTTTCCAGAATAAAGACGATCGAGAGAAAGTGGCAAAAGGTATTAACTGGAGCTTCGAGAATCAGTATCTAATTCTGAAGGAATGGACTAATGGATTGCACAGCAAACATCCGAATTTTCTGGAGCTCAACATTTGGGTTCAGGTAACGAATGTCCCTCTTAACTGGCTCAGTTCGGAAGTAGGGCTAAAAATAGGGAAAGCCTTCAAAAATGTGACAAATGTGGTATTAGTTAACTCTGGAAATCATGGTGGTAAAATTTTGAAATTGCTGGTTACATTGGACCTGAATGAGCCTCTGCCAAGAGTAGCAACTATCAGGCTGGGAGATGAGGTTGTGCAAGTTGGTTTTAAGTATGAAAAGTTGTTAAATCTCTGTCATTACTGTGGAAAAATTGGTCACTTAGACAGAAGTTGTTCCAAAAGAATTGAGGACATTAATACCAATTCCCTAAAGGAAGGCCAGTATGGAGATTTCTTGAAAGTCACAGAATTTCAGAGAAGTTATGAACCAAATCCTTCAACCTCAAAAGGGGAAGCACATGTAGAATCACCTCCAGGGAAAATGCACAGTCCATCCACACATCATTCCTCACAACAAGCAGAAACAAACCAGCAGATTGTTCATGTACCCTTGCTCAACAACTCCACAGCGCAGGAAGGAGAGCAAGAATCCTTGTTCCCAGCTGCCAACATCAACCCTTCACCTGAATTTTTGGGGGAAGACAACTCTTCAGCAATTGAACCTCTGAAAGAAATGGAAGTAGACCCTGCTGCACCAACTACCACATCTATTTTTAGAACTCTCCATGACTCTCTGACTGAAGTTCCTACTAATAAGCTCAAAACCTGGAGAAGAGATAGAAGCAAGGATGGTAGACTTCAAAGAGAACCACTCACCATCACAAACCCAAACACTGTGCAAGGGACAAAAAGAAAGAAGGATAATGATGATCAAAGCCATATTGCTCACCAAGACATTCAGAGCTCCCAAGCTGCAATCAAGAGAAGCAAGTACCAATCGGCAAAGGTGGAGGTGGCCAGCCTGGAATGGCACCAACCTGACCAATGCTAGCAGTGGTGTGGAATTGTAGAGGGTTGGGTGGACCCTCTACAATTTCCCAAATGCGAGAGCTAGTGAAGGCTCACCATCCTCATCTTTTTTTCATCTCAGAGACCAAAAAGCAAAAATCTTTTGTAAAATCTATTAGTAATAAGTTAGGCTATGCAGATAGGGTAAAAGTTGTTAACCCCATAGGTCTCAGTGGGGGTTTAGCTTTGTTTTGGGATTCTCATGTTGTAATCCAGCAAATTATATGTAAAGAATTTTTTATTGCAGTTCAATTTTCCCTTCCTTCTCAAAGTCCCCAATGGGGCATTTTTGTTTATTTGAATCCTTGTAAAGTTATTAGATCTTTTCAAATGGAGGAACTGCTTAATTGTAAGGATGCCTGGGGAAATAAATGGTTTGCTATTGGGGATTGGAATGATATCTGCTCAGATGCTGAAAAATCAGGTGGAATTCAGAGGAGTCCCACAAGCTATCAGCACTTCATCTCTTTCATTACAGGCATGGAAATGGAGGAAATAAGACTGCAGGGATATCCTTATACCTGGAGTAATAACAGAGCTGACACTGACTTGGTTGAAGAGCAGCTGGATAGAGGATTTGGATCCTTGGAATGGCTGCAAGAATATCCAAATGCCAAAATTACCAACAAACTTAGAAGTTCATCTGACCATTCTGCTTTATTACTGGATTTGGGTTTACCAGCAGAGAAGAGACAAAAAAGATTTCACTTTGATAAAAGATGGATTGGCATGGATGGATTTGAGGAAACTGTCAAAAAAGCTTGGCTCTCACCAGTCTCAGGGACACCTTTTTATCAGTTGAAAGAAAAAGTCAAGAAAACAAGGATTGCTCTATTGATATGGAGCTCCTCATTTCATTCTCAAAATCAGCAACTCATTGCAGACCTCACTCAGAAAATGGAGCAGCTCAATCAAATTAAAACAGGTGACAACTGGGAAGAGTGGGAATCAACAAGAAAGGCACTTAACAAAGCTCACTTCCAAGAAGAACTTTACTGGCAGCAAAAATCTAGGCTGAAATGGTTGAAGGAAGGAGATGCAAATACCAGATTTTTCCACACCTTCACACTCCAAATAAGAAGATACAATGCCATTACCAGATTGCTTTCCTCTCAAGGAAGATGCTTAACATCTCAGTCAGCCATTGAGAACCACATTGCAGATTTTTACTCCAACCTTTTCTCATCAGAAACCAGCTGGGATGGAGAGTCAATCTTACATCTCATCCCCCAAACAATATCCTCAGACATGAACACAGACCTATTGAAGCCAGTCTCAGAAGAAGAGGTTAAAGAAGCTCTATTCAACCTTCCATCTGACAAAGCTCCAGGTGAAGATGGCATGACCTCGACTTTCTATAAGCATTTCTGGAACCTCATCAAGCAAGATATGCTGGCAGCCATACTAAGCTTTTTCTCTTCAGGTCAGATTCTCCAATACTGGAACCACACAGTCTTATCTCTAATTCCTAAATGTCAGAACCCTGAAGCTATGGGACATTTCAGACCAATAAGCCTCTGCACAGTTGTTTACAAGACCATTTCCAAGATTCTTGCTCAGAGATTAAAATCCTGCCTTAGTTTGTGTGTCAGTGCTTATCAGTCAGCTTTTGTGGAGGGAAGGCAACTCATGGACAATGTAATCATAGCACAAGAAGCTTTTCACTTCTTAAACAGACACACATCTGGTAGGAACTTTTTTATGGCTTTAAAGCTTGATCTCATTAAGGCCTTTGATAGAGTGGAGTGGTTAAGTATAAAAAGGATTATGCTACAGATGGGTTTTCATAAAAACTTTGTTCAACTCATTATGGTCTGCCTCTCCACAACTTCTTTCTCCTTCAAAGTAAATGGTGCTGTTAATGGCTTTGTCACTCCAACCAGGGGCATTAGGCAAGGGGACCCCTTGTCCCCTTACCTTTTCATTATTGTGGCTGAGCTTCTTTCTGCCATGATTTCTCAAGCAATAGAAAATGGAACTATGAAAGGTGTTAAGCTGTCCAGAAATGGTCCAATGCTATCCCATCTCCTCTTTGCTGATGACTCATTATTCTTTTGTAAGGCTGGCAATGATCAAGCTTCTGTGCTCATGACAATCTTGGAAAAGTATAAACTTTTTACAGGGCAAGCTGTCAATATGCAAAAGTCATCAATCTTCTTCAGCAGGAATACACCTTCATATTTAAAAACCTCCATCTGCACCACTCTCAATGGCATCACCCCTCAAAGCTCCACAAGGTACCTAGGCCTACCTCTGGGAATTGGGAAATCCAAAAGGGAAGTCTTTGAATACTTGATCAACTCAGTCAGAGGGAAACTTCAACATTGGAAGGCTAAACTTCTAAGTCCAGCTGGGAAAGAAGTGCTTATTAAAGCTGTAATACAAGCCTTACCAATATTCTCAATGTCCTGCTTTAAAATCCCTTTGGCAATCTGTTCTGAGATCTCAAAACTATGTGCTAAATTTTGGTGGAGCTCCGGAGACCAATCAGAAGGAGGTATTCACTGGAAGAAATGGGACTTGCTTTCCATTCCAAAAACTGAAGGGGGATTGGGATTTTTAGATCTGCCAATTTTCAACCGAGCCCTCATCTGCAAGCAACTTTGGAGAGTAGCCACAAATCCAAATCTTTTGATGAGCAGGATTCTCAAAGACAGATACTTCCCAGATAGTTCCATTACTCAAGCTGTCAAAACTCAAAAGGGATCTTGGATGTGGAATTCATGGCTGGAAGTTCTCCCCTTCTTTTCTAAATGGTTGAAAACAGAAGTTAGAAATGGTAAGAGCACACGGATAGCTGATCTTAATTGGGTGCCATCACTGCCACACACATCCCCAGCTTTAATCCCAATAGCTAGGGGTCATCTTATATGGGTTCATGAATTGCTGAATACCAATGGACATTCCTGGAATGAATGGTTAGTAAGACAAGTGTTTGAGCCTCATGACTGTGCAGCAATTTTGAACATTTCTACTCTACATCCAGATCGAGAAGACAGGCTTCATTGGGGACTAGAAGTTAAAGGTCAATTCTCAGTCTCAAGCACCTACAGATCCCTCTCCAATCTCAAGCTAAGGCAGCTGGACATTCCAGAGAGTAGTTCACACCAGCTCATCCCCAAATCTGTTCAGTTTAGGCATTGGAAACTCAAGGTAGCTGGGAGGATCAAACACTTCTTATGGAAATGTATCACTGAGACACTACCAGCTGCAGTTTCACTGAGAAAGAAAGCAGTCGACATTGAAGCCATATGCAGTATCTGTGGAGAAGCTGCAGAGACCACTGAACATATCCTTCTAAATTGCCCTAGAGCTTGCAAAGTATGGGACCTATCTCCTGTTAGATGGGAAGGCATCAAAGGAAGCAGAAACAAGTTCAGATACTGGTGGATGGATATTTGTTCTCTTGATCACACTAAAGCAACCGAAGATAGGATACAACTATCAACTTACATCCTTTGGTGGCTTTGGAAATCAAGGAACTTGTGGATTTTTCAAAACAATCTCATGCCTGAAGCACAGCTGTTGAAAGTAGCTCACTCGGATTGGCTACAGTTCTCATCTGCCCACTCTTCTATTTAGTTCCTGTTTTAGTTCTTTTGTTTTTGTGTGGATTCCTAGTTAGCTGTTAGAATCAGTGCTCATCTAGGCTCTTAGCAGTAGAAGGGGCTGATTCTATTTGTTTTTTGTTTGATTGTTGTATTTTGCTTCCTCTTGTTGAGGCTCTAGGCCACCCTTGGTGTGCCTCCCAGTTTTTATTATCGGTTTTATTCCATCTGTATCATAAACAGTGTATTCGGATTTTGTCCCCTCGAGTTATATAATAGTCACTCTGTCGTTTTGGAAAAAAAAAAAATAATAATAATAACAATAATAAATAAATCTCANCGAACCAACCAAACTATATAAAAATATTATTTTATATAAATATTATTTCAATTTTAATTTGAGTTGGAAAACATCATTGAAAAATAATTGCACCTCGATTGCACATTAACGTTAAAAGGATTGCACATTAGTGAATGACAGATATCATTATATCGACGGAAACTGACTTAACTAATTTTTTGGATTCAAATTTTATATATCAATTTGATTATCTATTTTTACATTTAATTTTTTATAATTGTGGTTCGATGTTAGCTTTATTTTTTAAAAAATAATTGAGATAATCAACCGACCAAACTATACTAAAAATATTATTTTTTATATTTCAGAACCAACAAACCATACAAAAAAACTATATTATATCTATATATACATTATTATTTTCATAAAACAACAATATAAAGTATTAACTAACATATTACAAATACTAAATATATTTTTGTGTAAAAAAAGTAATTGCATCTGTAATGCGCACTATTGTTACACCGATTGCACATTAATGACTGTCAGATTGCACTTTAGTGGTATACAGATTGCACATTAGTAACTGACAGATTGCACTATAGCAACCGTACCCGGTCGAATTAGTTTTTTGTGTTTGAATTATGTCGGATCAATTATATTTGTTTACCTTTAAAATTTGTGTTATTTCGGTTCAATGTAGCTTTATTTTTTAAAAAATAACCGAAATACCCGAACCGATCAAACTATATAAAAAATAATATTTTTATTATTTTTTTATAAAAAGATATTTTTTTTCAATCAAAATAAAAAAAAAAGTTAGATAAAAATATTAGTGTGCACCTTATATATCATTAATGTGCAACGTAATTATCGTTAACGTGCAATTTGCATAACATTAACGTGCAAGTATTGAAATTTGTATAAATTATAAATTTAGTCCTTGAATTAAATTGTAATTTATTAAAGTATATAAAATTACAATTGAATCCTTTAAATATATCATATTTTCACAAAAAAAAGCCGAATCTCCAAAAAAAGCCAAATCTCCTAAAATGCAAAAATCTCGTCTCGTTCCCTTTCTGCCGGTGATGGTAAGGCGGTGTTGTGCGGCGATGGGCAGAGTGACGGCGGGTGAGGGTCAACACGACGACGGGTGGTGGTTCATGCCGCCGGCGACCTGCAACTCCTCTGGTGTGTAACGCGACGGAGATACCATGGGTTGGTTGCGCTGGTGCCAGGTGGCGACGTGAAGGATGTTGTTGGTGGCGACGTTAGTGGTTGGTGGCAGTGGCGACTGGAAGAAGTTGGCAGGCGGCGGAAGCGGATGCGAATGGCGGCGCGGGGCAAGGCTGTTGTGACTGGACAACTGAGGCGTAGCGGCCGACTGGTGGAGGAAGGCGGAGGCAAGTTGGAGGTCATTGACGGCGGCTATTGCTGTGGCCGTCGTGAATTCTTGCCGGAAGATCTGACCGAGTTGCCGAAATCGGAGGACGGTGGCGACATCGGGTCTGTCGACGGCGGCGACATGACCATCGGGCTTGGTGTGGTGGTGTGATTCTGCAGCCTGATTGTGAGTTGCCGGCGGGTGGCCGGCGTGTGAGATTTGTGTGTGTTGTGTGTGTGCGAGAGAGAGAGATAGAGAGATTGATCGGTGGAGAGGGGAGAGAGTAGAGAGGAGAGAGGAGAGAGAGGGATGGTGGGTGGGAGAGTTTTATGGATGGGGCCCACTTAATTTGGGTTTTGGTAAAATTACACAAGTGCCCTTTCAGTTTTTTATTTATCCATGAATTAGTACTATAATTACAATTTTGCCACTGCAGGTTTGACTTTGTAACTCAATTTTGATTTCATCATGTACATTAATATCATTGGTCTAATGGTCTACTAATCATTCTTATTTCTTTCGCTATATATATATATAGTGTTGGGTTCACTTGAGAATGATGCTTAGTGAAAGAAATGTGAATAAATGGTAGTCATTAGATCTGATGATCTAATGGATAAAAAAAAGCAAAATTATATTCTCATTAAGGGTAATGTGGTAATTTCTACACACAATTAATTCTACCTACATGCCACATCACCCCTCTCTCATTCCCCTATCTCTCTCTCTCTCTTCACACACACACGCCACATCACTGCCAACATACACAAAACACAAGTAATACACACACAGACACACCCAACACACGCACACACGCATCAACACATAAAACACACACACACACACACAACAACAACATACACAGACACACACTCACACAAACACAGAGAGAGAGTGCACACTGCGCACACACATCGAATACACACATCACACCCGCCGCTGCCGTCTTGCCGCCGCCTCACAGCCACTGACTCCACCTCCGCCTGCGTCGTCGCCGACCATTCCTCCCCCGCTGACCACCGGCTTCCACTACAGCCACCGTCTCCACCTCCGCTTCCCACATAGTCGATCAGTCATCTCCCGCCGGACTGGTCATCTCGTAATGAATGGCAAACCATTTCTCTGCCCTCGTTCTCGGCAAGGACCGTTCGCAGCCTCCGTTCTCAGCAAGGTCCGTTCGTAGCCAGCGACACACACACCAAAAACAGAGGTTGAAAAACGGTCTGTCATCCACCTACCGTTCTTCGCCGATCGACGAGGCCTGAGAACACAAACGCCGTCGCCGCTGTTTTTTCATCCGCCGGCACCGCCTCTCATTCTCCGACGTCGAGAGGTTGTCTTCTCCGGCGACACAAGCCGGAGAAAGTCATCTGCAAAGTCACGTCTTCTCAGCCGAGTGGTTCCCGAAAGCGAAGTGTCGGCCGAAATGGCCGTACATTTGTGAATTTTGATTTTGGATTTTGGACTTGTCATTGGGAATTTGATAATTCATAAGGACTAAATTACAATTTTCATATTTTTTTTATATTTCAATTTAACCTATGGGTCAAATCTGCGGATTAGTGAAGTTTGAATATATTTCGATTTGGTACATGTACCAAATGTGTAATTTACAGAAAATATAATAAATGTGTAATAAATTTGCAAATTCAAATTAGGAGTTAGGGTTTGTTGATGACCGACTTGGCTTCATGAGGTTAGAGTCAAAGACTAATCGCTTCGTTCGATTAATAATCCCTCATAAATAGCTAAACTTAGCTCAAGTCGGTACCAGCTAAATACATTGATTACCGACTTCCAGTTGATTGAAAGTAGAACCGACAACTTATCGTGAGCCGACAACCGACTTCACCAACATTGTGAATATGACCTTTAAAAAATTATCCATTCATCCGACATCCGAGGAGATCGAATTTCCAAGCAAGAGGTGCTGTACATATTCGATTGGACCATCAAAACAAAAAGCAATCATTGATGTTTCCTCATTCCACTACACACCGTTTTATTGAAGCTGCTCAACATTAAATGCGATCTTATCTACCTCGGACAAAAAGACAAAAGCGACTGTACTATAAATAGTAGAATTTATAGTTGTACAAAAAAAAAATCTTCTTTTTTCACACATTGTACATGGACTTGAAATGATCTCGGTCAAGAACAAAAAACCGACTTCATGTACTTTTGTGATATCATCAATAATATACAATTATCTTTTTATTTCTGTTTAAACACACCTAGTTGTTCATAATTTTAAGTTGTTAATTACATATAACAACAGTTTGGTGCTAGAAGGAGGGTTACCTGAACCTTCGACAAAATTTGAGGTTAACTTTTCGACCCGTTATATACGTGTGTAAACAAAACAACAACACACGTATTATCATTATGTCAATTTCTGGGCGACAAGAACGAAATCCAGATGCTAGAACCAGCCATCATCCTGCTCATACAGCTGATAATACAACTGTACCATCTATGACGATAGATTACTCTGTTCTATTCTAAGATCCAGAGTTTCTCAGAAATCTATCTAATTTCATGGCACAAACAAGAGCAGGACCAACTCTGACGGTTCCTAGTCAAGCTCATGCTTCAATTCCTCAAACTAGGCAATTAATGCCGCCTGTTCAACAACAAAATAGTGTTCCTGTTGCATCTCTTGCAACTTCTCAACCACGAACACCTGAGTCGCAACATAATATTACCGCTCATAATCGTGGTGTAATTCTTGTTAACAATCATCCCCCGGAGGGAGTTCGACCAGAAATTACTGCTGAAAGTTACTCTGGGCGTCGCCGACAACAACCGGTGCCTCTATCACCGGCAACATTACAACACGTTTGACAGTCTGACTTACGTCATACAATTGAACGGAATCGGTTCCGACGTGAGAACGATGAATTACGTCATACTATCGAAAAAGGCGTGAGTCGGAAGAATTGGAAATGTTAAAGAAGAGAATTGCTGAGTTAGAAACTCGGCAAGACATTCCTGAGGAATCCCAACAAAGGGCTCCTATCTCGGAGAATGTCTATCTCGAAGCCGAGACTCCCTTGGCTCCTCATTTGACAATGGAACCACTTCCCTCCAACGTCAAGGTCCCTCAGATCGGTCTTTACGATGGTACTTCAGACCCAGATGCACATCTCGGTAAATATACCTCCTTGATGGATCTTCATGGGGCAACCGACGCACTCAGATGTCGGATGTTTTCTTTGACCCTTGGACCTCGTGCTCAAAAATGGTACCACTCTTTACCCCGATCTTCAATTTCAAAGTGGCAACAATTGAGAACAGCTTTCCGATCTCATTTCATCGGGGCTCGGGTATCTTTGATCCCAAAGGAGTCCACTGCCAATATCGTACAAAAGGTTAACGAGAGCGTTAAAGACTATATTACTCGGTTTAATGAACGAGTACAAAATATAGAGCAATGCCATCCCGAAACGCTGTTGATCACGGCGATAGCTGGATTAAAGCCAAATTCCTTGTTTCGCTGGAGTATTTATCAGAATAAACCGACTTCATTTCAAGATTTTTTGGCTCGAGATCAGCAACATATCATAGCCGAAGAATCAATGTCGGTTCCTATTCTCGACTTCTCTCCCTAACAAGTCGGAAGTAGAACAAGAATCGAAAAAGAAGAAAAATAAGTTTTTCAAACTGAATCGATCTCGGTTCGGGAATTCTAAAAATTCCGAGGTGAAGGAAGCAAGAGCTAAATATCTTAATGAAGTCAAATCCAGTTATCAGACGGTCTTCTCAGCTGGAGCCGCTAACATATTTGAAGAATTAAAAGGAAAAGAAATCCTTCCCGACCCCCGACCTGTGAGGACTCCAGAAGAAAAACTTGACAAAACAAAATTATGTTCATATCACAAGTCGGCGGGACATGATACTGGTGAATGTCTGGGCTTGCTCTCTGCCTTATTGCGGCTTATTGGACACCCACAAGTCCAAATATTTGCCAAGAATGTTGATTATAAACGAAAAGGCAGACTGCCAGAACCCCCAGATGATGATGAAGACGATGATCGTCCTATTAATCCGAAGCGTATTAGACAAGGTGACAAAAAAGTATTTATGTTGAACCCAGAGGAGAATGATTCTTTATCTTCAGCAAAAACTACAACGACCCAACGAAATGGTTATTCTAATCCTCCTGGCTTTCATAATATTCCCCGAGTTAATAACAGCAGCGGCAAGTCTTTTGAATCACGTCGACAAATGAAAGCTTATGCTCGAAAAGCTTATAACTCGGGTAAAACTGTCGTAACAACCGACCTCCGAGATAAAATCAATGCTCGGAATAATTGTTCGATTACTTTCAAAGTGGATGATGCTAGCTATTTCGCTCACCCACACTCTGATCCTCTTATAATCACGGCACCAATTTGTGGAATACCAATACATCGGATAATGGTTGATACAGGAGCATATTCAAGTATTTTAATGCTCCGCACGTTTGAACAAATGGAGATTGATCCAGCCGAGTTAAAACCTTGCAAAGATCAGGTACAGGTTTCAACGGAACAATCACACGACTCTTAGAGAAATAACTATGCCAATTCGGTTTGGGATTCCTGGGCAGGCCTCCAAAGTAATAATGGAGACATTCAAGGTGATGGATCTCAAAAATGAATATAATGCCATCGTGGGAAGAACAGCTCTATATAAACTTCGTGCAGCTGTCTCGATATTTCATTACGCTTTGAAGTTTCCCACAAATAATGGGGAAGGAACCCATTACGGAGATCAATACGAAGCTCGTGGAATGGTATGGGTCAAGCCCTAGCATGAACCACCTTCTCCAATACATATGGCAGAAAAGGTCCAGGAAGAACGAGAAAAATCCCCAACTCTCGAGAACTCGGTAACTGTTACTACCGAGATGGAAATTAAACCATCCAAGGGGTCGCAAATTTCGAAACACGTATGTTATGACGGCATAACTCAATATCATGGAAGACGCCGAGGAAAAGAATTGATCCATGAAGTGGATTTTGATCCCCGGACTCAATTCAAAGATAAAAACAAACTCGACCGAGCTGAACCATCAGAAGAAATTGAAACAATTTTCATTGATGATCCTATTTGTGATAAGTCACTTCGGATTGGGGCCAATCTTGAAGAACCAATACGAACTCAACTTATTCAGTTTCTCAAGACAAATTCAGATGTATTCGCCTGGAAACATGAAGATATGAAAGGAATTGATCCCAATGTGGCTTCACACCGACTTAATTTGGATCCGACAATTAAGCCGGTGGTTCAGAAACGACGCAAACTCGGTCCCGACCGACAAAGGGCTCTTAAGGAAGAAGTCAAGAACTTAATTAACAATAAGTTCATTCAAGAAACTAAATACCCAACTTGGGTATCCAATCCAGTTCTGGTAAAGAAAAGTACTGGAGCATGGCAACTCTGTATCGACTTTTCCGACTTGAACAAGGCTTGTCCAAAGGATCGTTATCCACTACCTCATATTGATTACATGGTGGATGCCACTGCTGGACATGAACTGATGAGCTTTATGGACACATACTCAGGTTATAACCAAATTCCAATGGATCCCGGGGAAGCAGAACATACATCTTTCTATTCTGCCCGAGGTCTATATTGTTATACGATGATGCCGTTTGGTCTCAAAACCGCAGGGGCCACATATCAAAGGCTGGTTAATAAAGTGTTTGCCAAGCTCATCGGGGATACCATGGAAGTCTATGTCGACGACATGTTAGTCAAGTCGGTTCACGCTGCTGATCATGTTAATCATTTGTGAGAAATGTTCAACATCCTTAGAGATTACTCCATGGTACTGGTAAATTCTTGAGATATATCGTGACTCAGCGCGGTATTGAAGCTAATCCCCTAAAAATAAAAGCCATTTTGGACTTAACACCTCCCACATCGGTCAAAGATGTTCAAGCTCTTACTGGCCAACTTGCTGCTTTAAATCGGTTCATATCAAAATCAACGGACCGATGCAGACCTTTCTTTGAGTCAATAAAGAAGGGAAAACATTTCGAATGCACCAAAGAATGTCAACAAGCTTTGGTCAAGATTAAAGAAACGCTCCTTCAAATACCGACTTTACAAAAACTAGTACCTGAAGAAATGTTGTATTTATACTTGGGAGTAAGTGAAGCTGCTATCAATGCCATTCTTATTTGAGAAGAAGGAAATCAAAAATATCCGATTTATTATGTCAGTAAAGCACTACATGAAGCTGAGCTGTGATACCCATCGATGGAAAAATTAGCCTATGCCCTCATAATTGCGGCTCGGAAGTTACGTCCTTACTTCCAGGAACATTCAATAACGGTGTTCACTTCATACTCTTTAAAATCAATTCTTCACCGACCTGACACATCGGGAAGACTGGTTAAAGGGGCAATTGATGTAATATCCCATTCAGTAATTCATAAAAGTAATTATTTCAGTTCTAAGTTAGAACTATTTTACTAATAATGATCTTTTATATTTCCA
>BKCP01008993.1:1003-58110 GCA_008636005.1 Striga asiatica | reverse complement strand
CAGCTCGTGCCCAGTGCCGTGCCATGGCCCCAGCAGGCCCGGCACGGGACCGAGCCCGGCCAGTCCGAGCAGCCTGTGACCACCCGGTCCAGTGTGAACCGGTGGTCCAACCCGGTCCGGTCCAGCCCGACCCGGTTCAGCCAGTTAGCGAACCGACCGGTTTAGCCGGCGGTTCGAGTCCGTTTTGGCTCGAGTTTTTCGGTCCGAGTCTTATTCCGAAATCTAAGTGATTTTTCGAGCCAAACCAGATCAGTTGAGCACATCAGTATAAGTTTCGGACTTAGAATTATTTCAGTGAACCCTTAGAGCATTCCTTTATATCCGGATGAGTAATCTGATAGAGTAGAGCATCCTAGCATATATTTGAGCATATGACGAGCATAGTACTTAGTATATTTTGTTTGCTTATATTTTTATGTAGCTTGAGGAGTCAGCTACCAGCACAGCCGCATTTACCCTTATTCAAAGCAGATCAGGTGGGGACCCAGTCTGGGTTATACATTGAGTTTAATAGTCGATATCACGTTCAGGTATGTATATGAGTTTTATCCACTTTGGGTTAAGGCCAAGTTTGCCTTCCTTAAGTTCTGGTGGTGGCCCAGTTTGCCCTAGTTATACCACCAGAGTGTGCACACGGTTACCGGCCAGAGAGTTCCGGGAGTTACCGGCCAGAGAGTTCCGGGAGTTACAGTTTACTTATATATACCAGTCTGTGATATCATTATTAATATTGTTGTTTACTTTAGAATGGGTTTTTATGGAGTACAAGTGGACCGTACTCACCCCCACTTTATATTTTCAGATAGCAGGGTCGGCGAGCAGGCGTGAGATGAGCTGTGGTGGTGGTGGTCGTGAGTTCCGCACGAAAGCTGTTCCTGGGACATTTGTTATCGTTTTGTATAACTAAATAAATCAACGCACTTTTAGACTTCCGCTATGTTTGTGTTTATTTTCAAACATGCATGACGTTATTTTCAGACTTAAATAATTTTACCCGGTTCGCCAGTACGAACGGGTCCAGACTAATATGCATGATTCGTTAAAAATATGAACCTGATTCCTATAAGTCTAAACCAGTCGTTAGACCTAGGTTAAAGAAACCGGTTTTTAAGCAGAAAATTCCTTAGCAGCATCCCGAGATAGTTTGCAAATGATTTCGAAAAATTTATAAGCGTTTTTGAAAGAGTTAAAATTTGCGAAAATTTGGCCCTAGTTAGCGGGGTGTTGCACTTAGAGGATTCTATCAGTGAAAAATATGGTGTGCAACCCTCTAGGTGGAAAGTGTACAAAGCAAAAACTAGAGCTCTTGAACTGCTTAGAGGTACAGAGGAGGAGCACTATGGAAAACTTAGGAGGTACATTGCAGAGCTTCAAAGGGTTGATAGAAATGGCACATTTCAGCTTGTCTTGGAGAGTGGCAGTGTATTCAAAGGTTTTTATGTTGGTTTTAGTGCACTCAGACAAGGTTTCTTGCAAGGCTATAGGCCAATTATTGGTTTTGATGGGTGTTTCTTGAAGTCCTTTTTAGGAGGAGTTTTATTGTGTAATGTTGGCAAGGATGGGAACAACCAAATATTTTCCTTGGCATGGCAGTTGTGGATTCTGAGAATGAGAGCAATTGGAAATGGTTTTTAGATATTCTTTTTCAAGATTTAGGGATAACAGATGGACTTGGATGGACATTTATTAGTGATCAGCAAAAGGTTAGTTTTTGAATCATATTACAGGCATATATATATATATATATATATATATATATATTTCTTTTTTGGCCTGTCTCTAATATATGTTCTTCTTTAACTCATTAGGTAGGGACTCATTGCTACTATAAGGGATCTCTCACCACATGCATAACATAGAAACTGTGCACGGCATGTGTACATGAACTGGAAGAAATCTCAAAAAGGCAGTGCACTTAAAAGTTGTTTCTGGAGGGTAGTGCACAACACATACAAGGCAGCCTATAAGGAGGCACTTGAAGGGATGAAGGTAGTGGATAAGGAGGCTTATGAGGAACTCATGAAGCTGGAAAATGTCAGGTTCTATAAAGCTTTTATCCTTGAGAATCTAAAATGTGATATGATACTTAGGCTAATGCTATGGAGCCATCCGATGGCTCCGTTATGGAGCCATCCTGATTGAAAAAATAATTCTCAGAATACGTTTTTCAATCAGGATGGCTCCATAACGGAGCCATCGGATGGCTCCATAGCAGGACTGATGATACTTAATAATGTGTGTGAAACTTTCAACAGTACCATAGTGAAGGCAAGGAAAAAACCTATTGTTGACATTCATGATAGTATTAGATCTTATGTAATGGAAAGGCAGCATCACAAACTAATGTTGAGAATTAGTTTTTCAATCAGGATGGCTCCATAGCAGGACTGATGATACTTAATAATGTGTGTGAAACTTTCAACAGTACCATAGTGAAGGCAAGGAAAAAACCTATTGTTGACATTCTTGATAGTATTAGATCTTATGTAATGGAAAGGCAGCATCACAAACTAATGTTGACCAGTGGAGTAAAAGACACAATATGTCCTAGGATAAGGAAAACATTTGAGGAAAATAAGTTTAAGTAGTAGGTTGTGTGTGACCAAACCTGCAGTGGGTGAAAAATTTCAAGTTGTCATATCAAATGATCAATTTGTAGTTGATTTGAAGTGCATGATGTAGTTGTAGAAGCTGGGATATATCTGGTATACCATATCTCCATTCTTGTTCTGCAATTCATTACATGAAGAGGGATGTAGTGGATTTTGTCAGCCCATACTTCTGTGTAGAAAGAAATTTGAGTGCATACTCCTTTTCTATTGAACCACTAAATGGACCTAAAATGTGGTCTGATGCATCTGGGTCCACTGTCAAGCCACCTCCATTTAAAAAGATGCCTGGTAGTCCTAGAATAAAAAGGAGAAGAGCACCTGAAGAAGAGGCCAAGAGTGACACTAAGCTGAGGAGATTTGGACTACACATGACTTGTCAAAAATGCAAGAAAATTAGGCATAACATCAGGACATGCCCCAATGAAGCTGCTCCTGCACAGACAAGAGTGAGTTTTATTGTTGGTGCTTATTTATGAACATTTATGATGCATTATGTTAATATCCTTGTTGTCAAATTGTAGAAAAAGAGGGGGAGACCAAGGACAAGGGAGCAACATGTGGAGTCTTCTGCAAGAGATTGGCCTGTAACACCAACATCTACTCCACCAACAAACCCACCACAAGTCCCAACACCAGCACCACCACAAGTACCACAAACACAAGCCCCAACCACACCACAAACACAAGCCCCAACAAAAGCCTCATCCACAAGAGCAACCACTACCAGAAGAGAAACCACAGTCACCAGAGCAGCCAGAACAACCCCAACTACAAGATCAGCCACAGCTGCTATGCAATAGACAAGGAAGAGTTCTAGGATCAGAAGTGTTGGACAATCATCTCAAAATGTGCAAGCTATTAGGGCAAGAGACAGAGCAATGGTAAAAAAGCTAACTTTATTTTCTTACATAAAGCTAAATGTCAGTTTGGTTAACTTATTGTTGTTTTCATTGTTTAGGAAAAAAAAGGATATGGTGTGATGGTCTCTGAGCAGACATGAGACATTTATATGAGGGTATGCTTCATTGTTCACCATATTTTTCCTTGTGCCAATTTGTTATGCATTTTTCAGAACTTTACTTAATTTGTTCCACAACTGCTTAATCAGATGCCAAGGCAAAGTAGAGTTAACTTTGTACATAACAGAAGGCCTGGATCATCACATGAACAAAAGAAACAAACTTCTAAGAATTCCCCAAGACCCAAGAGAGTGTTTGCAACTTTTCACCTTAGTTGTCATGGATATGTATTATTTTTAGGTTTTGGGGGTGTATGTTCTGAGCTGCCTTGTTTTTTTTATGTTTTTGGTTGTGGGATTGGAGATGCAGTTGTAAACCATGTAATTTCTGAATTTGGATTGGATTTCATGTTTTTGGTTGTGGAATTTGGATTGGATTTGACTTTGAATTATCTAAGGATGGCAGCAAGACTTTTGTTAGTAAACATGTCTTCGTTTTGAAGTTGTTTGGTATTCAATATGCTTGTACATAGATTTGTGCTTATAAGATGGTTGTGAAATGAAATAAAGTAACTGTAAACCTAACCAAAATAAGCCAAAATGATCATTGTCAATGTTAAAATACAATATATTGCACCAACATACACATACACTGAAACAAACTTACAGGAAAACATAAGCCGATTTAAAAAAAAAAAAATCCATAACAAACTGCAAAGTTTACAAAAGGCAGCATCAGAAATGGTTCATTGGCAATACATAACCGAGATGAAGTTACAAACTTAAAGCTAATAGAACATCAATCAACCATTTTCCCCTTTACCCAAGGAAAAAAGAAAAACAGCAAATAACACTACTGACACACACACAATAAGGTTTCTGAAGATGTTTCTCTTGGACAATACTTGTACTTGCTCCTCCAAGTCATTTACTTTGGATTTAAGATACAAAAGTTATCTTCCTTCATTTTTAGTGTAACGCCCCACTTTATTTTAAAGAATTTATCGAATTTATTTAATAAAAATCACAATAAATTTTTCGCAAACTTTAATTTAATTAAAAACTCAGTGGGCGCTACTCAAATTTACCAAAAGCCTTTATCCGAAAAAGCAACCACCTTAAAACGAAAGATAGCATGCTCGAATATTAAATCATAAACCTCACTAGCATTCATTAAGTTCCAAATCATAAAATACAATTCATAATTCTCAAATT
Source organism: Striga asiatica (assembly GCA_008636005.1). Taxonomy (NCBI): domain Eukaryota; kingdom Viridiplantae; phylum Streptophyta; class Magnoliopsida; order Lamiales; family Orobanchaceae; genus Striga; species Striga asiatica. Next base: position 53,325 of record BKCP01008993.1, on the reverse strand, counting down.
CAAAACGACATAATCAAAATATCTCAACATGAGTTCCCTAAATGAGCGGAAGCAAATAAATAAGCAATAAATAAAAGCATGACCACCACCCGTCTTGTCTCGTCACCCGCCGACTGCTTAACCTGCATCAGTTACGAGCAGGTGGGAGTGAGTACAGTTAACTATCGTACTCACACTATGCATATGAATAACATAATAATGGTATGGTCGCAGCATGAACATAAACAATAAAATCATGTCACATATCTAGCCACATCAATGACTATAGTCTCATCAAAGACTCACTCATGTACATCTATGCTCATCAAAGCTAAGCCATGCCATATCAGTGAAACATGGGAGTGTGTGCCACATCAATGACACGGCCTTCTCATAGGTCTTATGAGATTTACCTCACAGGGTAACCGTATCTTATCATACGGGGACAACCGTATCGACGGCCATCAAGCTCACATCGATAGGCTACATGTTCATTTTCATACATAGATCACACCAAACTTTCATCACAATTTAAATCACACATATGCATAGGTAATTTTAGAATAACCCACCTGGAAATTTCGGGTTGATGATAGCAAATCAGAAAAGGTGAGGACTGAGGCTTGACTCCTCAAACACCTACATTATGTCAAGATTCTACAATGAATATCTATCTCGACTTAAATCAGAAATCACAAGACAGACCTAGTCGAACTCGGTTCGACTAAGTAGTTCGTGAAGTCCTGTGGATGTGGAACACTAAGACTCGGCACTAAACTCAACCAAACCACTTAAGGGAGTTCACAAAAATCCATCTAAGGTTTGACCAAGTCAAACTCTCATAAAAACCTAAAAGCAAGTCGATCCAAATTCCACATAACAATTATGCTCGAAAATTGAAATCATTTAATCGCGTGAAAAATAGTTGATCGAGCTACCCACGAATTAAGCTCTGAAAATTTATAAAAAAATTTCATCTCCAAGAAACATGTAAAATCACAAAGTTTCAGCTTTAAACTCAACATACCCTATTTTATAAAATTCAAACAGTAATTCAGCAAAAAGGGCACATTAATCCATACTCAGACTTAATGAATGATTCTGAACCTGAAAATTTTACACAGCAACATACAGTATGCCAAAGCCCTCTTATAAAAATTTCAGCCGTAAATAATAACTCTTGCTATTTTTAAAAATTCAAACGAACAACAGCAGTTTATCGAATTTATACCCAAACTGAAACAAAACAGACTCTAAAAATTCTCATCTTTTACAAACATGATCAAATACCTAAAATATGACTCTCAGTAAAATTTCAAAATTTTCCATGCAGTAACCGATTTTTAAAAATTCAAACAACAATTCTGCAGAATCAATAAATAAAATATTATCCATATCAAATCAACTCCAAATATTCTGAAAATTTAACACAACACATATAAGTCACAGAGGCATGACATATTCGAATTTCAGCTCATTTTAGTCAGGAATGAATTTATTATGCATTTAACAATATTCTGGACAGAACACAATCTAATTATTAAAAATAGCTACAGGTCTCCAAAAATTATGAAAATTTTACACAAGGCAGGAAACAAACAGATAACACATCCCTCAAAATTTCACATCGTCTCGAGCAGCGAGCTATTTTTAAAAATTCGAACATCAAAACAGCGATTAACAAGCTCGACTATTTGGAAATTGAATCACAACACACAATTTATCGTCCGAGGCCTTTTCATAAGACCAAGGACTCGACATTGTTCCATTATCCACCGACTTACACGACTTTTGAGGTCTCGTTCGATTTTTGAGAAAATCGAAGAGATCCCGAACATACGAACACATAAAATCATAACAATATAATATGAATAGCATCACATTAAACATGAATACACTCAAACACATCAATTGACATGAACACACACACATTCACGCGAAACCGCAAGACATAATAACACAAGGCTAATAACGCAAAATAAACGAGAAGTCGAGTATCGATACCGTTCTCGGGAAAACGAGCGAGAAGGGTTCGAATGGGCTCGACGGATTCTCGCGTCTCGCCGGAATAGAAGGTGCAGCAACGGCTGAGAAGGAGAAGGGATGCTGCTGTTAGGTCGCTGAAGAATCACGCTCGGAAGTGGTCACGTCGTCGGGGCTCGCGGGCTGCTCGAAGGACGAACAAAAGTCGCCGGAACTTGCTGCAAGGGGTCGTCGGAGATCGCTGCGCGAGTTGCTGCGAGGAGGGCTCGTCGGCGGTCGTGGCTGCTCACAGGAAACCGAACTCGCCGGAAGTTGCAGGTCGCCGGAATTGGGGCGGGCTGCGGCGGCGCGAGTGTCACCGGAGATGAGGGCGAGCGTGATGATGGGGATGAAGGAAAAACGATCGATGACCAGCGGGATGAGATGGTGATGATGACGATGGTGATGAGAGAACGATAGTGATGAGGGAGATGATGTCGATCGAAAAATCACAGAGGAAGAAAAAGAACAAAAATTGCGATCGTTTTTTTTTTTTTTCTATTCTGTGAAGGAGGATCGAGCTGCGGGATTTGTGGCCAAGAGAAAAACGTGATGTACATATATATACATATATACTTATACATGTAATAGGTTTAGGAGAGAAAGAGAAAATCTTGTTGTTCAAGACAACACAAGAATCACGTCCAAAATAAAAGAAAAAGGAAATCTGTCGGGCCGGGCCCGAGAAACTTGGGCCAATAGGATTTTTGGGCCGGTTGGGATAACAAAGCAGCTCACGGGCTCAAATAAAAATTTAAACAGATATATTCGGGCCCAATTTGATTCCAACAAAATTATCGGGCTCGATTTCGAATGCAAACGCTCGATAAAAATAAATCAAAAAATAAATATATATATATATATATATATATATTACATATTATTACATACACATTTATTCATATTAATAATTTAATAAATCACAAAATCAATTAAACAATTAAACAAATTTCACAATTAGCATTTAATCACATTTGACAAATAAATAAACATAATGGCATTCAATAAAATAAAATATAAATATTATCACCAATTAATAATAACAATAATAATAGCAATAAAAATAATAATAATAAATCCCAAATAATCCACAAATAAACGGGGCGTTACATTTAGCCTCTCGGCCATTGCTACTGCAGTAACTTCTTCGCATTTTAATTGCTCCTCCAAGTCATTTACTTTGGATTTAAGATACAATAGTTCATCATTCTTCAATTAGAGCCTCTCAGCCATTGCTACTACAGTGACTTCTTTGCATTTTAATTGCTCCTCCAACAATGTCTTATCAACCTTCAGTTTCAGAAAACATGATTTCTGAAATGGTCCAAGCTCCGGATCAATCCAAGAAAAGCATCTACAGGATTTCTTTTACAATGAGCAAGGATTAGAACAAATCACACAATCTAAAAACCCTAAACTAAGTTCATGTCATAAAGCCAAAATTTTTCAGCTCATATCGTAAACTGAAATTTCAAACTCAACTCGTATTTTTTGAGTTCATTTCATCAAATTCAACTCGCACTTCAAATCGAACAGGTCAGTTCATCTCAGATCGGCCACGCATGAAATTACAAAAACTACGCCAAATTGCAGTCATATCGGCACAATTGCACTCATATCGACACAAAACATAATCAAAAAACCATATTGCAACAGTCACCTCTGGGTTGATGCAACATCGAAATCGACGACAAGGATTGAGGTCGGTATTTGACGTGAATATACCTGGTTCGTCTCCACGTGCACATACTAATTTGAATCTCCTTGAATCTGAGCTCGAACTTGCCGACATTTAAGTGCAAATTTGGGGCGATTTTGGGCGAAATGAAATGACATTAGGTTCAAGTTTAGGGAATGAAGATTTTGGGCAAAAATAGGGGCAGATTCAACTTTTATAGTACCTGATCCTACCACCTGGGCGCTGACTCGGACGTCTGTTTGGTGTGTCCGTCAGTTTTAAAAGCCACGTAGGATTCCCGTTAACAGCAGTTAAAACCATGTATCAGGTTGCCAAAAATGTAAAGATCATGTATTTATTTACCAAGGTCTAAAGGTGGTGATTAAATGGTCAAACACGTAAAGGTCGTATATTTTTCCCGCCATTATGCCTAAAACTAATGATAAAAATATGTACAATTATATATTATACCTATAAAATAAATAAAAAATTAAATCGGTTCGACCGGTTCAACCATTGGTCCGACCAATGAACCATTGAACCGATAGCTTCACGGTTCGATGACCAATTCAGTTTTCAAAACCTTGGTATAAAGAGCTCCTTATTTCCACAAAATACAACATAAGGACACCAAGTTCTTATTTTACAAAATTTCACATAGAATCATCAACTTTCTAATCCAAATTATCTAAACCGATTTCTTAACAAAAAATCTCAAAAGGCCTAGAAGTATTTTCCGATCTTCTAGAATCTACAAGCCCAGTTGAAAAGGATCGAAATTCGGGTTTTTGAATAAGTCTCGGCTAGCTTTCGGCACTGAGTGGACCCAACTACTCGCGTGTTCAAAAACCTGGCAAAAATGTTGCGGCGGCTCGTGTGTAACGGCGTTTTAGCAGCTGATCGCGGATGTCCTTCGGTGGCTACGCTCGGCTCGGTGTTGCGTGTTGCAAGGTCTCGGTGATTGCTGCTCACGGAAATTCCCTTGGCGGTTGTGTGTGGGTTTCCCAAGTCGCACGTCCTCGGCTCTACATGCATCGGCACTCGTTATGAGGTGGTGCACGGCTCGCAAGGGAAGATGATGAAATTGAGAGATATCAAAGGGCTTGAGTGAAAAATGGCGAGAGAGAAAGATGTGAAAATTTTTGAAATTTGCTAAGTTCCTCAAGGTAAAGTGAAGGCTCAATTGGGTTTTTCTAGCTTGAGATTAAAGAGAGATCATTACGTGATAAATGCATGGCCATAAACTTCGAAGGTTACAACTTTAATCTCTCTCTCTCTCTCTCTATATATATATATATATATATAACTTCAATAATTTATTTAGCCAGAATTAATAATAATATGAGTTCATTTAATATAAATAGGTGTTCATTTAATAAAAATATGTTCACCATTTAATATAAATATGTAACTTTCAGTTACACAATTTATTTTGACAGGTCCCATTGTGGAAAGCGACCATCTCTGTACGCTTTTTTATTTTCTGAAATACAAAATATTTTTATTTTTATTTTGATACTATATATATTCTGGTATTATACAAATACATATTTCACAATTAATTAAAAATGACTACATATATTGTTATTTTCCATTGCAGTACAATAATACAAAAATATTTTTTGGATATTACAAAGATATATTATATATTTTAAAAAATCAAATTTCAGAGTCACGAGTTGAAGGGGTTTAATTGTAATGATTTGTTTTGACGAGGATTCTGACAACAGGAAACCACGAATGTTGTATATACAAAAATGTTTAATAATATTAGATTCACTTTTTCGAATTATTATTTTTATCTCATTTATAGTTATGATTTTTATTTTATTCTATAATTTTAATTACTTTTTCTTTTATTATATCACTTTTCGTGCAAATGCATGGGGTATAACTTGTTTAAAATTGTTTTTTAATTTTTTCGCAATGGCATGTACAAAAGATTTGGACGGTTTCAAAATAGAAAAAAGGATGATGGAATTTGCTCACTTAAATGTTACCAAAAACGTGGTGACGATTCTTTAAAAAAACTTTTCCATAAGGACGAGAAATTTAAAATCATTCCAGTTCTATACTCCAGTGTCTTCTCTATATCAATTCGACATCAATTCTGTCTATAATTTTTTTTTGTTTATGTTAAGTTTATCTTAAGNCTTTTGATTATCGTAAGTTTATCATCTGTTTTTTAACTAAATCACAAAAAAACAATGAAATAATTGAATGCAAAAAAAATAAAAATAAAAATTGAATATAAACTAGAAATAAGATGAAAAAAACGAATTAACAACCATAGATAAACATCAAATTAACATAACAACCGTAGATAAACCTCAAATTAACACTCCAAATCGTCCAAAGTAACAAATATATCACATACTAAAAGATATTAAAAAATTAAACTGAGGAAACAATTAACATTCACGATTTGTTCAACGCTTCTTCTCCAAAGAGTTGAGGAAAATTATCCGCTGGACTAAAGATCCGACCAAATTTCTCAGTCATGGCAATAATTTCAAAGTTAATGTTTCAAATAGCAAAGGAAAATTGAGCAGAAATTAAAAACAAATCTCAACAACTTACAGATCTAAACATCAATCAAATGAAACTTCCAATATATCAAACCAAATTTTGCCGAACCCTAAATTAGTAAACCGCAATTTTGATCTACAGACGGTTACAAGTTGAGCCTCAAGGCAGCAGGCAGCGCCGACAGCGGGGAGGAAGGAGCTGGACATGGAGTACATCTCAAATCGAGGGTGCTGTTGGCGACGGTTCCGATAGCGCTAAGGATGCAAACCTCCCGCCTGCAGTGCGTGGTGAAGGCCGAGAAGCTCTTGTGACGTCGAATCCGTTGGCCACCTCCATCGCATCGGACCTTATGGTGTGCTTGCAGGTGATGAGGATGGGCGTGTTTGGTTTTTAATTTTTATTCTATTCTGCAAGAAAGAAATGGGGAGGACGAAACAGAGGGAAAACAAATGGGGATGAACAGTTATCAGTTGAAGTAATTTTAATATTTAAAGATAATGATAAATTTGGAGTTTGGATAAGCATTACCTCGTTTCTATGTAAATGAAGAATTAGATTTGATAATAAAAATATTATCTCGTCAATAAGGAAATGCAAATTTTAGCGACCGTATGGTAGGTCATTTTCTCAAAGATCTTAAGGTTGGAAGTTACCAAAGATGCAAGGCTTGGAAAAATTGAACCATTCGGTTCTTAGAAGATATAGCCGAGAACTTTTAAATTAAAGGTTAAGAGCAAATGTCGGTTACATGATTTATTTGCAAAAGGGATGTTTGCCAATACCAAAATGAACACTAGGCTCAATATCTCAAATATGAGTAAAATTAGATAATCAAAAGGTACTCCATGATCAACTCATACTTAGAAACATTTGTGCTAATTTCGATTGGTGAACAGAGTATTAAAAACGATCTCACGATAAGTAGATGAACACGTCTACTATTAAAAAATTATTAGCTTAATAACTAAATAATACGAGGTCATCTCAATAAGCCTAAAAGCTATTCCGAATAATTTAGTCGAGCGACTAAAATAAATACACCAAGCTATTCATCACAAAGATATTAGTAAATCAACTCTTATTACTTAAACAGGGCACTACAAAATGCACATCTAATGAAGAACAAAGAATGCATATATATTGAAAACTTATAATTGGCTAGTAATAGCCCAACAATATTTAAATTTTTGTGCACTTAAGTAGTACACACATAAGCAAAAAGTGATGAAAAAATGCAAAAAGCCAATATTGGAATTAAATTATGGTGTCACTTATAACTTATATAATGCACATAATAAAGCAAAAAAGCGGTGTAGAGATGCAAAATCCACAAGCTGCATGTATCACCATAACATAAAACCTTAAAATTGCTCTTTCAAGTGTGGGCACAAAATTCAACATAATCAGGATCCAGAGAACAATAAGCACAAAAATATAAAGCAGGACCACTGTAGGATATTTACAGACATCAAGTTGGCAGTTTAAAAACACAACCATAAACTAAGAGATCACTCTAATACAAGTATCAAACAAATAAAAGATGTCATCAGCACACCATTTCACTAGCATGGTGACAATCTCATGGCCCTTTGCAACACTATCTAACAAGTGAATGGATGGGGTGACCCTCTTCTCAAAATAAGCTGTGTTTCCCTCGATCTGCAGCATAAAACACAAAACAAATAACATGTTTCGTGCATGAAAAAAAAAAAGAAAAAGAAAATATGGACACAAGTCTACATAAAGATAAAATGAGCTGATTCGTCAAATCAAATCATATACCGTCTTAACAGCAGTCTTATAAAAATGAGACTCTTCACCGCATCTGTCGGCCAACGCTTGTTTCAGGCCCTGTATATTTAGAATAACATTATTTCAAAGATTTCTTGACTAATTCCAATTGAAAACCAACTAAATGATACATACTCCTACATTAAGAGTAGCTGAATGAGACAACAAAATGATATCTACTCTTACATTAAGATTAGCTTGGTAATGACTATTAGTAATCCATTCAATCCGAGTCCAAGCACGGTCTTTGGCAGCCATTCTAAGTCTACAAGATTCATCTCTTGTCTCGGTCAATATACGATCAAACTCCTTATCATTCCAGTACGCGAACAGGATGCACAACGTTCCCCTTCAAACCGTCATAAAATTAGGTACTTGGATTAAATACTTGGGCTCTATGCTATAAGCCGAACATTGAATGCACAAACTAGGCATCTTACCTTATGACATCAAGGGGTTCCGTCCATCCTAAAAATCGCTCGAACGATGGATCCTGCTTAACATCAAGCATTCGATCTTGGGCGTCTTTTGTTCTGGCATATTCTTCTAATGGCACAACCAAAAATTGACTCTGTGGAAAACAAAAAAGGAAGATATAATGACAGCTTCGTAGTTTTTTGCTCACTAAATGGCACTAGAATATACCTCCTGGGTAGACTCATCAACCGCCTCTAAGAAATTCGGTCTGCTGAAAAGATCTTTTACTTTCGCTTCAAAAGCCTGCACGTCCACATCGCCATGTAAAACACCGTTGAGACGTTCTCGGATCTCCAACACCATTTCCTTAAGCTTTGGGAGACCTTTGAATACTTTAGCAGACAAAATATCCATGCCGGGTGTCTAACAAAAAATATATAGGAAGATTTTAGTAACAAGAAACCCCTCATATGTAGTATCTTGGAAGATAAACATACATATAAAAGATTGTACTTTTAATCGAGATAAATTACAACACACCTTCTCTACACTATTTGTTTAAAAACAAATAAACAGAAAAATAGAGAAATTGTACCTCATTAAATACATCAAAGGCATGGGGATTCAGCGGTTGGAAGTAGAAGGGGACACCAAGGGAATCCGGGGCAAAATCCTCCTCATCCTCAACATATTTTCTCTTATTAGTAACCTGCAAAACCCATTTATTTTACAAAATCTTGGCTAAATCACAAACAACATTATACGTACACACACATATACGTACACATCACAAACATTATACATAAACAAACACACACATACATTAGCAGCCTTTTTCAACCCAATTTATTTAACAATTGCAGTAGAGTTACCTGAGGGGAATTCGAATCAACTGAGGAGGAATCTGAGAAATCGGCCGTCGGATCCTCTGCAGCCATAGAATCCTAAAAATCCAAACCAAATTTGCATAAGAATTTAAAAAATTACAGAAAGGCTAGCTCGTGCATCTTCAGCACAAATTATCTTCACGGAACGAGAATGGTGGCTGAGATGCGCCAATTACATTCTAAAGTGGCTACAATGTTATTAGCTTCCATACGGCACGCTTAGTATTGGAAAGTGGATTTGAATCAAAAGTTAAATCTAAAGAGCCCAACCCAAAAAACAACATTTGTGAATACCGTAAGGTCTGTGGGCTACCTAATCTACTTATCTATATACTATTATCTACTAGTGCGCACAATACCTAAGTACTCACGGACTTTCCTGCATATTGTAATACAAATACCAAGCCACATGCAACTCTTTAATGAAAAACCCCATACATGTTATACATTTCAATTCTAGTGGAGAGTTTTTTTTTTTTTTTTTTTTTTTTTTCAGCTTGTTCGTAAATACACTCCTATCAGATGTGAAACCGCGAGGGGAATATAATAGGAGCCAGTATATGTATATGTACGGTACACTCTTCGTATCAAACTTGCAGATCACCTCAAACACAAGAGCTCGGGTTTTACATGAATTGACAGAACAAGAACCATTAAAGGTCATATTCACAGCGAAAAGTTAAGCCTGATCTTAAATGCCATAAAACACCACACATGCCCTAACAAAGAGTTACCATAAATATAAAATGAAATGATATCTTCAAAGTGCTCACACAGGGTACTTATAGATCCAGATTAGAATTCTATAAACCAATTCTCAAACACATTGGTCCTATTGATGTACCTTCTTATGATTAAGCAAGTAGTCATAAAGTGTAGGCTCTTTCCAGTTCACGGTCTTGTTCTTGTTGGCAGCTGAGTAAAAATAACCAGTTGTAGTAACAGACTGTCTTCCGAAAAGGTCATCCATGTTGGGACCTGGAAATATCAAAGATTCCAAACTAAGCGTAAGAACTACGAACAAGGCAACACCATCAGCCAAAAGAATCATAATAGAACCAGGCAAAATAAGTTATACAAGATGGCATGCTTCACCAAGAATAGAACATAGATAGACATAGAGCCATGTATGTGAGCACACAACAATAGCATACACAACTATTTCAGTAAGAAATGTATATTTCCAGTTTATGAAACCAAATCGATGTGCCCTAGCAACTGAGCTGATTGGAAGAAACTCCATAATCCAATGAACCAAGAATATAACCAAATCGTTACAACTAGAACCCGCATCTAGTGCATTACATTATAGATAGGCTCAAATGTATCACGAAACAGATAAAATACCACACAATAATCTTCTGTAATTAAAATCAGATTCCACAAGCACTCGCTAAAAATCTCACCCAACAACATCACCAATCGATGAATCCTCTATCTCATCAAGGCTACTGAACCGAACCAAACCAAAAGGAAAAAATAGTGATCAGACAAATACTATTAAACACCACGAGTTCTGTGAATGCGGACATCAACAGCAGATCACGCGCACAAACATCAAACGGAGNAACAGCACGCTATTGAACAGTAAATTAGAATATAACAGTAGAGAGAAAACAAATGAAAATACCCTTCTTGTGGCCAGCGCCTTTATCGACAGTATTGCACGCGCTCTTGATCCTGAAGATCTTCTCACCGGGGGATTTTGGCGGTGTGATTAATCGTAATCGAAACTCCCTAACTCCCCTAACTCTCAAATATGTGTATGCTCGATTTTCCTCTCTTGTAAGACCTTAAAATCGACCAAACAACAGTAGGGGAAGAAGTTTGGATATGGCCTATTTATATGCTCTATGACGGACTTAAGGAGGTGCATTGAGTTAACTTTCGGGATAAGGAATCCTAATTCTACCTCATATATTAATCCCAATTAGGTCATGTCACCTTCCCTTATCCTAATTCTACCTCATATATTAATCCCAACTAGGTCATGTCACCTTCTAAGTCTCTAACCTTAGGTAATATTCTAGAAGGAATATTCTCGTAATCATGAAATATTATTTATAAAATAAAATTAATTCGTAAAATCCTAATTAGAATTAAATAATAAAATATACCACTAGAATATTATTATTATTTTCTCCATTTGGCTCCAATATATTCAATAAATCAAACCTCTAAATGACAATTATTTAATTAATCTCATTAACCGAATTATATTTCTATGTTTAAGATATAACATCCGTTAATTAATTTAATTACTGACAATTAAATTAAATTGACTTCTTCATTTCCGAAATTAGTACCACTCAGTTCATTAATAATTATGCCGGATAATTATTCACCTGTAGAGTTTGATATAATATTCCTTCCTGGGCTCATTTCGGGGACGTCATCAATCCAGCGCATTGAGACATAGTGACTGTAAATAATTTCTAACGGCACACTATATAAATATTCTTACTTACCAAAATAACGAGTATGTCATCCTAACAGAATATGAATCACCTTTGCTAAATCAAATAAATAAGTAATAACTATATATATATGCTCATTTTATATTATCTTACAGCTTATGAGAACGCATCAATAACTGAAGGTCTTGATTATAACAACCAATAAATCTTATAATACTATCCTTCCGCGGTCCGTTCTATACTTATCATAAGTACTAGTGTAATCCATTAGTTAAAGATCAACTAAATCAAGACTACACTACAGTCTTTTTCCAACAGGGGTCTCACTGCCTCTCTAAACTGTGAACAATAAATTTATATTTTACAAGGAACCGATAATATGATCTTTCTGTTCGACACGACGAACCATATTATCTACAGTGTAAAATAATGGAGTTATGATTGCATAAATAAATAAAATGCAAACATAAATACTTTGACTAAAACACGATTGTCAGATCAAAATGGTATTATTAATATCTGAAAGCCAAGCTTTTATAGCATATCCAACACTACATAGATAGCACATAAGATTTTGCCCTACACAACATCCATTACTTTTCAACTTATTAACTTCAGACGCAGGTTGAACGAGAGATGTGCTCAAGAGCAGTCTATGTTACTAATATCGATTCAAATGTATGTGAGTATACTGTCATACGACCTCATTCACTATTCAATTTGTTACTTAGAAAATTTTCCAAAATCATTGAGTCAAATTTCGCACAGCAACAATTACACATCTATCTGAAATGAAAGGGCTTTACAATATGTGTATGCATTCGTTTATGATTTTACTTGACATTTTACATAAATTGGTCTCAATTTAGTGTCACTAGTAACTTGAGTTGATAAACCAAACGAGCCACTCGTGAGGTCGACTTCCAGTAACATAAATTTTTATATAATTTTTTTAGTTTGACTCGCTAAAATTCGAATTCGCTAAAAAAATTTCATATAACTTTTTTGGTATGATCAACGAGTCAAGCACTGTTAGGCTCGATAGAGATTTGAGCTTGAAACTTGAACAAGACTCGACTTGTTTACATTCATACTTGAAAAAATAACATTTAGCATAATGCAACTTTTATTATGAGGACAAATACTAGATATGCAGACCAATTCGTCACAATTTCTAAATAAAAGTACATATTTGAAATGTAATAAATCTAATTGATACTGTGTTTAAAATCGTTAAATACCACATTTTAGTATAGTAGGAATGTGTAACGCCCGCTTATTTATTTAGAGAAAAATAAGGATTTTCAGAGTAAATTTGAAGTTTTAGAGAAAAAAACATTTCTAAATAACTCTCGATGGACATTACTCATAACAAATCTTTCTTTCAAAACATTCCAGCAAAATATTCAACCAAAACGACACAAGTTTCAAATCATACAAAACATAGTTCAACAACTCAAATCCTCCAAATCAAACATAAGTTTTCCATAAGAGAATAGCGAAAACATAAATATAATAATTAACGACGACCACGCCCGTCTTCCCCATGTCCGACACCAGCTCGATCAACCTGAAAAATAATTCTCCAGCTCAATGATAAAGTTCATACTATGCATCGATTCTGTATAAGCACAGATAGTATACTAATCATATGAATACGATAAATCATTGTCACATTGACTGGATGTCACTTAGACTAGTTGTCACTAAGACTGATTGTCAGTGAGACTGAGAGTAATAGAACAAAGCACAATAGCACTTAGCTTATCACATAGCAATTCACATAGTATAATGGCACTTAGCCTATCATATAGCATTTCACATAGTATAATGACACTTAGCCTATCATATAGCATTCCAGAAAGAATACTCGGCCCACCGGCCTATAATTACATACATATAAAAACTATACTATCACATGGTTATACGGAATAAACAATAGTATAGAACCCCCATCTAGTACTCGTAGGTGGATGAAGAAAATGAAGATGGCAAAGCTGATATCACCTAGAACAGCTCTCGAGTCAACTGCTCAAAAATCTACATTTTTAACACAAAGCTTTTATCAACACTTAGCTAATTATCTCGGAAATAACTAATTTCCAACTTAATCACTTTTATAAAATTTGATTAAGCACTTTTATAAAATTTGTGGAATTTCGAAACTATCGTTTATTGGTGAAAAAAGGCATAGCATCTAAAATTCTAAAAATATTATTCGGCTCAGAAAACAGTTCAAACCAACTCAAAATAGACCAAGGGTTTCAAAAATAGGCTTGGAGTCCTCGCGACTGGCTGCAGGCTCGAGTCTGGTTGCACGGGCGCTAGCAACCCGGCTGCGGCTCGACCTACGCACCCCCGGTCACAGAAACTCACCCGCTGCGGCCTAGAATGTTGCGCGCCCACACACTAGCCAACGTGCGTGCACGCGTCCTAGGTTGATAAGGTGCTGGTGGCTTGTTGTTGCTGTTGGAACCTGGTACCGCACGCTGACAAGGACTTCGCGAGCGCGAGATATCGGGTGGCTGCTTGCGCTCTGATGGACGTCATCTGCGGCAATACTTAAGCCAGCCGGCAACACTGTGAAGAGACACACTGCGCGGCAAACCACAACGCGTTCTCAACCCACAAGCGACCGCAGGTTGCCAGCAAGCGTGAATGGTGCACCACGCGACTGCCCGGTCGTGCTGTAGGCATGCCCGCGTGACTTCCACCCTTCCCAGCGCAACCTTCTACATACGACCATGCCTCATGCGCTTGTTCCCGGCCAGAGTTTGGTCCGTGGCTTGGGATTCAAGGTCACCAAATATGTTTCAAATACCAATTTATCCCAACATTTTCCAAAACATAGAAAATTTATTTATAGGGCACGAAATACAATTTTCCAAGGCTCAATGATCTTCAAATTTTTCAACATCAAAAAGGCTTTAAAATTTTCATTTCTTTTCCCCAAAATTCCAAAGTATAAGCAAGGCTCCAAAATTCCCAAAAATCGGATTTTCTAATATAAAACAAGGTTCTGAGAACTGGACTAGGACGACCGATTCAACCGCGAACCAACCCATATACCGGTCCGATTTGAGGTATGGGACTACTGGGGCTTAAAACCAGATATAAAATGTTCGAACCGGTCAAAAACTGGCAAAATCGTCAAACCGGCAACAGATTCTACAGGCCGCCAGTCCATGTATTTCTTTGTAAGAAAGCTTGTGTCAAAGCATGTAAATAGCAGAATTAATTTCGTAGTGCTTCTGATGTGGGAGTTGCGGGATTTCAAAAATGAAGGCTTACTGAAAACTGGGCCTTTATGCGTTATTGGGCCTTATTGGTTTGTTGCTGGAAATCAAGGCCTTTACTTATTGCTTGGACCCTTGCCTTATTGCTCAAAAGTAAAGCCTATTGACTACAACTTATAAGCTCATAATAATTAAGATATATTCTAACCTATTGGTTATAAGTTATAAGCCCACAATAATTAAAATATATTTTAAGTGTAGACTTAACTACCACGCATATAAACCTACAAAGCAATAAGGCATAATGGTTATAAGCCTACACCTAGAATCGTGCATGGTAGCTAAAATAATTAGAATATGCACGATTTTTTTTTTATATTTTTCCTTTATTTATTTAAACAAATGTCATTATACATTATAAAACTAAGGCTTAATGGCTGGAAAATACACGACCTTTACGTGTTTGGCCATTTAATCACCACCTTTAGACCTTGGCAAATAAATACATGACCTTTACATATTTGACAACCCTATACATGGTTTTAACTGCCGTTAACGGGAATCCTATGTGGCTTTTAAAACTGACGGATACACCAAACGGACGTCCGAGTCAGCGCCCAGGTGGCAGGGTCGGGTACTATAAAAGCCGAATTGTGAAGTGGGTTGTCCATGGAGGCATTATGCTAGTCTGATAAAAGGTGAAGGTAGTGTGGCTAGTAGCCACAGCTGCCATAGGGACTTGAACACTAAACAAGCAACTGCTTCATGGGTTGCCGAAGAGTATCTACCTATGATTAGGAAGAAGCCTAAGATGAAAATTTCTGACTTAGAGGATTCTATCAGTAAAAAATATGGTGTGCAACCCTCTAGGTGGAAAGTGTACAAAGCAAAAACTAGAGCTCTTGAACTGCTTAGAGGTACAGAGGACGAGCACTATGGAAAACTTAGGAGGTACATTGCAGAGCTTCAAAGGGTTGATAGAAATGGCACATTTCAGCTTGTCTTGGAGAGTGGCAGTGTATTCAAAGGTTTTTATGTTGGTTTTAGTGCACTCAGACAAGGTTTCTTGCAAGGCTATAGGCCAATTATTGGTTTTGATGGGTGTTTTTTGAAGACCTTTTTAGGAGGAGTTTTATTGTGTAATGTTGGCAAGGATGGGAACAACCAAATATTTTCCTTGGCATGGCAGTTGTGGATTCTGAGAATGAGAGCAATTGGAAATGGTTTTTAGATATTCTTTTTCAAGATTTAGGGATAACAGATGGACTTGGATGGACATTTATTAGTGATCAGCAAAAGGTTAGTTTTTGAATCATATTACAGGCATTTATATATATATATATATATATATATATATATTTCTTTTTTGGCATGTCTCTAATATATGTTCTTCTTTAACTCATTAGGTAGGGACTCATTGCTACTATAAGGGATCTCTCACCACATGCATAACATAGAAACTGTGCACGGCATGTGTACATGAACTGGAAGAAATCTCAAAAAGGCAGTGCACTTAAAAGTTGTTTCTGGAGGGTAGTGCACAACACATACAAGGCAGCCTATAAGGAGGCACTTGAAGGGATGAAGGTAGTGGATAAGGAGGCTTATGAGGAACTCATGAAGCTGGAAAATGTCAGGTTCTATAAAGCTTTTATCCTTGAGAATCCAAAATGTGATATGATACTTAGGCTAATGCTATGGAGCCATCCGATGGCTCAGTTATGGAGCCATCCTGATTGAAATACTTATTCTCAGAATACGTTTTTCAATCAGGATGGCTCCATAGCAGGACTGATGATACTTAATAATGTGTGTGAAACTTTCAACAGTACCATAGTGAAGGCAAGGAAAAAACCTATTGTTGACATTCTTGATAGTATTAGATCTTATGTAATGGAAAGGCAGCATCACAAACAAATGTTGACCAGTGGAGTAAAAGACACAATATGTCCTAGGATAAGGAAAAAATTTGAGGAAAATAAGTTAAGTAGTAGGTTGTGTGTGACCAAACCTGCAGTGGGTGAAAAATTTCAAGTTGTCATATCAGATGATCAATTTGTAGTTGATTTGAAGTGCATGATGTAGTTGTAGAAGCTGGGATATATCTGGTATACCATATATCCATGCTTGTTCTGCAATTCATTACATAAAGAGGGATGTAGTGGATTTTATCAGCCCATACTTCTATGTAGAAAGAAATTTGAGTGCATACTCCTTTTCTATTGAACCACTAAATGGACCTAAAATGTGTTCTGATGCATCTGGGTCCACTGTCAAGCCACCTCCATTTAAAAAGATGCCTGGTAGTCCTAGAATAAGAAGGAGAAGAGCACCTGAAGAAGAGGCCAAGAGTGACACTAAGCTGAGGAGATTTGGACTACAAATGACTTGTCAAAAATGCAAGAAAATTGGGCATAACATCAGGACATGCCCCAATGAAGCTGCTCCTGCACAGACAAGAGTGAGTTTTATTGTTGGTGCTTATTTATGAACATTTATGATGCATTATGTTAATATCCTTGTTGTCAAATTGTAGAAAAAGAGGGGGAGACCAAGGACAAAGGAGCAACATGTGGAGTCTTCTGCAAGAGATAGGCCTGTAACACCAACATCTACTCCACCAACAAACCCAACACCAGTCCCAACACCAGCACCACCCCAAGTACCACAAACACAAGCCCCAACAAAAGCCCCATCCACAAGAGCAACCACTACCAGAAGAGAAACCACAGTCACCAGAGCAGCCAGAACAACCCCAACTACAAGATCAGCCACAGCTTCTATGCAATAGACAAGGAAGAATTCTAGGATCAGAAGTGTTGGACAATCATCTCAAAATGTGCAAGCTATTAGGGCAAGAGACAGAGCAATGGTAAAAAAGCTAACTTTATTTTCTTACATAAAGCTAAATGTCAGTTTAGTTAACTTATTGTTGTTTTCATTGTTTAGGAAAAAAAAGGATATGGTGTGATGGTCTATGAGCAGACATGAGACATTTATATGAGGGTATGCTTCATTGTTCACCATATTTTTCCTTGTGCTAATTTGTTATGCATTTTTCAAAACTTTACTTAATTTGTTCCACAACTGCTTAATCAGATGGCAGGGCAAAGTAGAGTTAACTTTGTACATAACAGAAGGCCTGGATCATCACATGAACAAAAGAAACAAACATCTAAGAATTGCCCAAGACCCAAGAGAGTGTGTGCAACTTTTCACCTTAGTTGTCATGGATATGTACTATTGTTAGGTTTTGGGGGTGTATGTTCTGAGCTGCCTTGTTTTTTTATGTTTTTGGTTGTGGGATTGGAGATGCAGTTGTAAACCATGTAATTTCTGAATTTGGATTGGATTTGATGTTTTTGGTTGTGGAATTTGGATTGGATTTGACTTTGAATTATCTAAGGATGGCAGCAAGACTTTTGTTAGTAAACATGTCTTCATTTTGAAGTTGTTTGGTATTCAATATGCTTGTACACAGATTTGTGCTTATAAGATGGTTGTGAAATGAAATAAAGTAACTGTAAACGTAACTAAAATAAGCCAAAATGATCATTGTCAATGTTAACATACAATATATTGCACCAACATACACATACACTGAAATAAACTTACNATAAAAAAAAAAAAATCCATAACAAACTGCAAAGTTTACAAAAGGCAGCATCAGAAATGGTTCATTGGCAATACATAACCGAGATGAAGTTCCAAACTTAAAGCTAATAGAACATCAATCAACCATTTTCCCCTTTACCCAAGGAAAAAAGCAAAACAGCAAATAACACTACTGACACACACACAATAAGGTTTCTGAAGATGTTTCTCTTGGACAATACTTGTACTTGCTCCTCCAAGTCATTTACTTTGGATTTAAGATACAAAAGTTCATCTTCCTTCATTTTTAGCCTCTCGGCCATTGCTACTGCAGTAACTTCTTCGCATTTTAATTGCTCCTCCAAGTCATTTACTTTGGATTTAAGATACAATAGTTCATCATTCTTCAATTAGAGCCTCTCAGCCATTGCTACTACAGTGACTTCCTTGCATTTTAATTGCTCCTCCAACAATGTCTTATCAGCCTTCAGTTTCATAAAACATGATTTATGAAATGGTCCAAGCTCCGGATCAATCCAAGAAAAGTATCTACAGGATTTCTTTTACAATGAAGCAAGGATTAGAACAAATCAGACAATCTAAAAACCCTAAACTAAGTTCATGTCATAAAGCCAAAATTTTCAGCTCATATCGTAAACTGAAATTTCAAACTCAACTCGTATTTTTTGAGTTCATTTCATCAAATTCAACTCGCACTTCAAATCGAACAGGTCAGTTCATCTCAGATCGGCCACGCATGAAATTACAAAAACTACGCCAAATTGCAGTCATATCGACACAATTGCACTCATATCGACACAAAACATAATCAAAAAACCATATTGCAACAGTCACCTCTGTGTTGATGCAACGTCGAAATCGACAACAAGGATTGAGGTCGGTATTTGACGTGAATATACCTGGTTCGTCTCCACGTGCACATACTAACTTGAATCTCCTTGAATCTGAGCTCGAACTTGCCGACATTTAAGTGCAAATTTTGGGGCGATTTTGGGCGAAATGAAATGACATTAGGGTCAGGTTTTGGGAATGAAGATTTTGGGCAAAAATAGGGGCAGATTCGGCTTTTATAGTACCCGATCCTACCACCTAGGCGCTGACTCGGACGTCTGTTTTGTGTGTCCGTCAGTTTTAAAAGCCACGTAGGATTCCCGTTAACAGCAGTTAAAACCATGTATCAGGTTGCCAAAAATGTAAAGATCATGTATTTATTTACCAAGGTCTAAAGGTGGTGATTAAATGGTCAAACACGTAAAGGTCGTATATTTTTCCCGCCATTATGCCTAGAACTAATGATAAAAAAATATGTACAATTATATATTATACCTATAAAATAAATAAAAAATTAAATCGGTTCGACCGGTTCAACCATTGGTCCGACCAATGAACCATTGAACCGATAGCTTCACCGGTTCGATGACCGGTTCAGTTTTTAAAACCTTGGTATAAAGAGCTCCTTATTACCAAGGGCTCCTTATTTCCACAAAATACCACATAAGGACACCAAGTTCTTATTTTACAAAATTTCAATAGAATCATCAACTTTCTAATCCAAATTATCTAAACCGATTTCTTAACAAAAAATCTCAAAAGGCCTAGAAATATTTTCCGATCTTCCGAAATCTACAAGCCCAGTTGAAACGGATCGAAATTTAGATTTTTGAATAAGTCTCGGCTAGCTTTCGGCAATGAGTGGACCCGACTACTCGCGTGTTCAAAAACCTGGCAAAAATGTTGCGGTGGCTCGTGTGTAATGACGTTTTAGCAGCTGATCGCGGATGTCCCTCGGTGGCTACGCTCGGCTCGGTGTTGCGTGTTGCAAGGTCTCGGTGACTGCTGCTCACGGAAATTCCCTTGGCTGTTGTGTGTGGGTTTCCCAAGTCGCACGTCCTCGGCTCTACATGCATCGGCACTCGTTATGAGGTGGTGCACGGCTCGCAAGGGAAGATGATGAAATTGAGAGATATCAAAGAGCTTGAGTGAAAAATGGCGAGAGAGAAAGATGTGAAAATTTCTGAAATTTGCTAAGTTCCTCAAGGTAAAGTGAAGGCTCAATTGGGTTTTTCTAGCTTGAGATTAAAGAGAGATCATTACGTGATAAATGCATGGCCATAAACTTCGGAGGTTACAACTTTAATCTCTCTCTCTCTCTCTCTCTATATATATATATATATATATATATATATATATAACTTCAATAATTTATTTAGCCAGAATTAATAATAATATGAGTTCATTTAATATAAATAGGTGCTCATTTAATAAAAATATGTTCACCATTTAATAAAAATATGTAACTTTCAGTTACACATTTATTTTGACAGGTCCCATTGTGGAAAGTGACCATTTCTATAACGCTTTTTTATTTCCTGAAATACAAAATATTTTTATTTTTATTTTGATACTATATATATTCTGGTATTATACAAATACCTATTTCTCAACTAATTAAGAATGACTACATATATTGTTATTTTCCATTGCAGTACAATAATACAAAAATATTTTTTGGATATTACAAAGATATATTATATATTTTAAAAAATCAAATCTCAGAGTCACGAGTTGAAGGGTTTAATTGTAATGATTTGTTTTGACGAGGATTCTGACAACAGGAAACCACGAATGTTGTATATAAAAAAATGTTTAATAATATTAGATTCACTTTTTCGAATTATTTTTTTTATCTCATTTATAGTTATGATTTTTATTTTATTCTATAATTTTAATTACTTTCTCTTTTATTATATCACTTTTCGTGCAAATGCATGGGGTATAACTTGTTTAAAATTGTTTTTTGATTTTTTCGCAATGGCATGTACAAAAGATTTGGACAGTTTCAAAATAGAAAAAAGGATGATGGAATTTGCTCACTTAAATGTTACCAAAAGATCTTGGCTAAAGGACGTGGCGACGATTCTTTAAAAAAACTTTTCCGTAAGGACGAGAAATTTAAAATCATTCCAGTTCTATACTCCAGTGTCTTCTCTATATCAATTCGACACCAATTCTGTCTATAATTTTTTTTGTTTATGTTAAGTTTATCTTAAGTTTATCATACCTCTAAAATTTATTTTAAAATATTGATTATCTTAAGTTTATCTTACGTTTATCTTAAGTTTATCATAACTCTAAATTTATTTAAAACTTTTGATTATNCAAAAAAACAATGAAATAATTGAATGCTAAAAAAATAAAAATAAAAATTGAATATAAACTAGAAATAAGATGAAAAAAACGAATTAACAACCATAGATAAACATCAAATTTACATAACAACCGTAGATAAACATCAAATTAACACTCCAAATCGTTCAAAGTAATAAATATATCACATACTAAAAGATATTAAAAAATTAAACTGAGAAAACAATTAACATTCACGATTTGTTCAACGCTTCTTCTCCAAAGCGTTGAGGAAAATTATCCGCTGGACTAAAGATCCGACCAAATTTCTCAGTCATGGCAATAATTTCAAAGTTAATGTTTCAAATAGCAAAGGAAAATTGAGCAGAAATTAAAAAACAAATCTCAACAACTTACAGATCTGAACATCAATCAAATGAAACTTTCAATATATCAAACCAAATTTTGCCAAACCCTAAATTAGTAAACCGCAATTTTGATCTACAGACGGTAACAAGTTGAGCCTCAAGGCAGCAGGCAGCGCCGACGGCGGGGAGGAAGGAGCTGGACATGGAGTAGATCTCAAATCGAGGGTGTTGTTGGCGACGGTTCGGATAGCGGTAAGGATGCAAACCTCCCGCCTGCGGTGCGTGGTGAAGGCCGAGGAGCTCTTGTGACGTCGAATCTGTTGGCCACCTCCAGGGAGGCCCTGGCTAGGATGGGATTCCCTGACCGCTGGATCAGTTTTGTCGAGGCGTGCGTGGAGCACTGCACGTTCTCGGTCCTGGTCAATGGCAGCCCCACCGATTTCTTTCCCTCATCTAGAGGCCTTAGACAGGGCGACCCCCTGTCCCCCTCCCTTTTCGTCCTTGCGGCGGACTACCTCTCTCGCTGCCTTGACTGTTTCATCTGCGACTTTCCTCATATGACGTATAGCACCCATGGCTATGGTCCTCCCATCTCTCACCTCTCTTACGCGGATGACATCATCATCTTCACCCGGGCGGATGATGATGGACTGGTCGAGCTCATGCGCCTTTTGGAGCACTATGGCTCAGTTACTGGTCAGCTGGTCAGTGTGCAGAAGAGCACATTCACCCTCTCCTCTTCCACCGTGGCTAGGTGGGCTCAGCGGGTCCACGACATTACTGGCTTTGCGCGTGGTGACCTCTCGATTACCTACCTTGGCGTCCCTTTATATAAGGGCAACCTCACGAGAGCGCTCTTTGCGGGCGTCAGGCAGAGGATGATCGACAGGATCTCTGGTTGGTCGCATAGACATCTTTCTTTCGGTGGTCGGCTTGCGCTGATCAAGAGCACTCTTAGCTCTCTTCCGATTCACTTGCTTATGGTCCTCGACCCCCTAGGTCTACTCTTGACGAGATAAACCAGATTATGGCTCGTTATTTCTGGGGTAAGGAGGACGGTTCTGGGAGGGGGAGACGTACCCACTAGGTGAGTTGGGACTCCATCTGTCGACCCCTCCCCGAAGGTGGTCTTGGCATCCGCCGCCTCAGGGACATTGTTACAGCCTTCTCATACAAGCTGTGGTGGCGCTTCAGGGAAGGAAAGTCGCTTTGGGCTCAGTACCTTCGCGGCAAGTACTACTCTAGACGTGCCAACCATCCTTGTTGGGTGACGGTTGTTGATCACGATAGTAGGCAGTGGCTACGCCTTACTAGGGTTGGTAGGCGCACCCAGGATCACATTTTCTTGGTGCTGGGCGAGGGCGTTGTTAGTTTCTGGGATGAGTGGTGGGTAGGTGATAGGCCGTTATTTAGGGATATGCAATTGTCGCATTCCCCCTACCTGCTTATGAGCGACCTCTGGTCGGACGGGTCGTGGGATAGGGGGAAGCTTGATAGGGAGTTGGGGTCTGGTGCGGGTTTTAGCGGGCATTTATTAGATCAGATCCAGCAGATCCCTATATCGGGGGACGGTTCAGATAGCATGAGGCGGAGACTTACATCATCGGGTGTGTTTTCTACTACCTCGTTTTGGGAGCAGATCAGGCTGAGGGATCGGCCTAATCTCCTCTTCGGGGCCATCTGGAGTGACCTTTTCACCCCTACTATTTCGGTGTTCCTTTGGCGCCTCCTCTTGCACTGGATACCCGTCGATACTGTGCTACACGCGAGAGGGATCTCCTTCCCCTCTCGGTGTGTGTGTTGTTCTGAGACTGGACGCCATGAGACCGAGACCTTTACCCACCTTTTTCTAGAGAGTGAGATTGTGAGGAGAGTGTGGGAGCATTTTGCCACTTGGACACATATATCCCTACCCACTACATACAGTTTTTTTGAGCTCCTGAGTTTTTTCTCACAGAGCACACACCTTAGACACGTGGGCTTCCTCATTCCTTGTCTGATCCATTGGTTCACCTGGACAGAAAGGAATAGTGCGAAGCATAGGGATATTACTTTTATGTTTTCTCACATTGTTTTGGAGGTTGAGAGACACATTTCACTCCTCATCGCATTGGGCAGGCTCACGGCCCGAGATTGGACAGACTGCACGCCACCACATCGCTACATGGTGGCCCCACCACTGCCTGTTCGGCACCCTCGGCCCAGAGCTGTTGTTTGGCTTCGACCTGACTCTCCGTGGGTCAAGCTGAACACTGATGGCTCCTTTGATCGCCACACTGGAGTTGCCGGAGGAGGAAGCTTGATCCGAGACCATAGCGGGGCCCTCATCACCGCCTTCCATGCGTCCCTTCAGGCCTCCTCGAGCTATGATGCAGAGATTCAGGAATTACACATCGGCCTTCAGATTGTTGTCCACCTCTCTAGCCACATTTGGATCGAGCTAGACGCTGCGGCTGTAGCCACCCTTTTGACCTCGAGCCACCAGGGCTCGTGGCAGATTCAGCACCCGCTTATGCATATTAGAGCTCTACTCCGGTCTGTCCATCACCGGATCACGCACATTTTCCGTGAGGGGAACAGACCTGCCGACTATCTGGCCAGCCTTGGCGCCACCATACCAGACACACATACATTTCAGACCGATACTGCTCCACTCCGCCTTCGCACTCTTGTACGGATGGACCAGCTTGGATATCCAGCGTTCCGCTTTCAGTAGGTTAGGATTTTTGCTTTCATTAGTATAGACATTTATTTCGGGCATCTGTTAGCCCGAAGATCGACTTTGTATTGTAGTTTTTGTTTCTTTTTCGTTTTTCGGCTTTTCTTTTTTGTTTTTTCTTTTGTTTTTGATTTTGATTAGTGAGACTCTGTAGACTATTGAATCTTGCTCGTTGATATTTTGGGCCCCCGATCTTGGGGCCTTGATCTATGCACAGGTTGGGGATCCAGCCCAATCCCCCG
The DNA here is from genome assembly GCA_008636005.1 of Striga asiatica. NCBI lineage: Eukaryota > Viridiplantae > Streptophyta > Magnoliopsida > Lamiales > Orobanchaceae > Striga > Striga asiatica. The sequence goes on along the minus strand of BKCP01008993.1, from coordinate 28,299 downwards.
CCCTTCCGGGGCGTTGTTTGTTTTTTTTAAAAAAAAAATAAAAAAACAAAAAAAAAAAAACATAGCAACAAAAGACAACTAACCTAGCATCAGACAACTAACCTAGCAACAAAACACAACTAACCTAGCAACAAAAGACAACTAACCTAGCAGCAAGAAAGAACTAACCTAGCAACAAAAGACAACTAACCTAGCAGCAAGAAAGAACTGACCTAGCAGCAATTAAGAAATAATCTAGCAACAAAAGACAACTAACCTAGCAGCATCAGACAACTAACCTAGCAACAAAAGACAACTAACCTAGCAACAAGAAAGAAATAATCTAGCAACAAAAGACAACTAACCTAGCAGCATCAGACAACTAACCTAGCAGCAAGAAAGAACTAACCTAGCAACAAAAGACAACTAACCTAGCAACAAAAGACAACTAACCTAGCAGCTACAGATAACTAACCTAGCAACAAAAGACAACTAACCTAGCAAGAACTAATAAGAAAGAAACAGATATGCTCTCACCTCTCTCTAGGTTTCTCGCTCTAGATTTTCCCTTCACCTCCCTCACCCTCACCCACCGCACCCCCACCCCCTCGGCCACCACACCCGAGTAGCCACCCACCCCCGGCCGCCGCCGCCGGCGGCCGGAGATACCTCTTTTTTTCATTTTCTTCATCCGGTTTTCTTTCTCCTATCAGTCCTCTATTTTATTTTCTGGTTTTTGACCATCCATGGCCCCTACAGCTAATTTCACGGCCAACATTCCAGTTGCTCAGTCCAGTTATAACCCGCAGCTGGATCTTTTCATTTCACAGCCAGAAATCCGAGAGGCCTTTTCGATTTTTCTCGCAAAAAGCAAATCCTCACCAATGGTAGAAGGAGAAAAAAATATGTTGGAAGAGGGCGAGATAGCCGAAGGCCTCAAAGACATCCAGCAACCGAAGTCTGGTATCCAGTCTAGCCCGACTTCCAGTACCAAGGAAACAGAAAAAATGGAAAAAAAATGGAAAAAAATCTAGCAGAAAAAAATTCGCAGCTCAGCGGCTTCCCCGCGGTGTCCCAACAGAAAATTTCCGTCGCACCGGAAAATAAGACTCAGGGTCCCTCGTCGGCAAATAGGACCTCGTCGGCACAAGCAGGAGGTGGCACGACACAGCCGCCGTGTTCCTCTGTACCGAAACCAGATTATCAAAATCGTAACTTAGATATCGAAGAGGCACCGGTCGCGATCGGGTTAACTCAACCATCACTGCAATTCATCTATTCGGAGATGAGGAACACCGCCGCCTCATTGACTGGTCATCCTCATTTGCCCTCGGCTCATGATTTCAATGGCCAATTAGGGTTTGAAGACCCGATTGTTGTCGGGACACTTCCTCTTAATTCAGTTAGCATATTGGGCCAAACCTTATCCCACTTTCCTGGGCCCAATTCAGATTCATCTAATCCCCAACTTCAGCCCACCAATCAACCTTCTCATTTTGAGCCCGCTCAGACCAACTTATCTCCTCTCATATCACAGTCCACCTTCCATACCATTTCCAAGCCCACTTCCACAATCTCTCATCACATTCAGCCCGCCATTCAGTCACCTCCACAACCCGCCACCAATCAGACCATACCCGACATCTCACAGCCCGCTACCGACATCTCACAGCCGACAGCTGCTGAGCATCCATTCGCCGGCACCAGCGCCGGCGCCGGCAACATCACCGGCGACATCACCGGAAATTCCAAAACCGCCGGCAACACTTCCGGGAACATTCGTGCGCCATTTGCCGGAATTCTCGGTCCCCGCCCAAGCACACCTCCTCCGTCCAACCAACTCGCCGGAGCTGCCACCCTTGTGGCCGAAAATTCAAACCGGACGTCATGTATATGCGAGAAGACAGTGTTGAGGTTGCGGGCCCAAACACCGCGTCGGCAGCTCATTTCTCCGAACCTTCCCCGATAGGGCCATCGCCGACTGGTACCTCCACTGGCCCGCTCTCTTTCCGAGAAGCTATTACGGGGAAGAGAGATGACGTTTCGGGCGGAAAGATTAACCCGCGGCCGATACCCAAGGAGTTTATCTTTGACGGGGATTATGACCACGCTTGCTGGACCATCATCCGCTCGGAGGGGAACAGAGTGAAGGTCCGATTCTCACAGGCCGAAGCTGACACCCTCGCAGGTAAGTTAGCAAACACACTGGTCTTTAAGTTCACCTATGCTATCCCTCCCCCCCGAGACCTAGCTGTTGGATTAGGAAAATTGGGATTTAAGGGTAGGTTCTCATTTAAGTGGTATAACTTCAATCATCTTCTAGTCACTTTTAATCTCTCTGAAGACTATAATGAGGCATGGCTTAGGACTTCTATTTCTGTGTGTGGATGCCCAGCTAGGGTATTCAAGTAAACTTCCGGGTTCAACTCAAAGACGTAGACGCCGGTCGTCCCCGTGTGGTGCCGCCTCCCTGGCCTTCCACCACATCTGTATGACCGGGATTCCATCACCACACTTGCTAAGTGTGTCGGAAAACTGGTCCGCATTGATGCCCCGACCGCTCTCCAGTCCAGGGCTAATATGGCGCGGTTCTGTGTCGAGATTGATCTTAGAGTGGAGCCTATCCACGAGATTGAGATTGAGCAGGGTTCGGAGAACTTTGCTCAGCGGGTGATCTACGAGAAGATCCCTACTTTCTGTTCTGCCTGCAGTCATGTCGGTCATATAGCGGTCGACTGTTATATCAGTGGTAATAAGCCACGATCTGCTCCACCTCAGCGCCGTCGTACGGCCCAGCTGGGACCCTCCAACAGCCGGAGGGAACGAAGGGAAAGGGCAAAGGCCCTCTCCAGACACTCGGGTCCCCAAAGGGTGCCATGGATAAGGGCAAGGCGAAGATGGACGCCATTGCCCAAACTGGGAAGGATGCTCATCCTGACCAGTCAGACAGATTGATCATAGTTGGGCCCAAGGCCAACGCTACGGGCTTTATTCCGAAAGAGACACTTCAGTCGGCCTTCAAGGCCAAACACTCGTTCTTTACATCCCTCTCCCCTGAGTCGAATGATGAGGCTGAGCCTTCCTCTAGGGACCCACACGGTCTCTCGGATCTTGGCCTTTTAGAGGACGACGACCTCCTAGTAGATGATCTACAGTAGCCGGCCACTTCACCCACTAGCCCGGCCACCCATTTATCTCATGACAGCATTCATGATGCTGTTCCTTTGTCTGTCCTCCCACATAGCCAGGATTGCTCTCTGGAGATGAGGACAGCTCCTGCCACCGCTTCCTCGAAAGGGGAATTGCCGGCTCACCTCCCCTCTGCGGAGATTGAGATTTCGACTGAGCCTATAGCTCTCCAGCTACACTCTGACGGCGAGCACCCGAGTGCTCTGCCGGATGGAGTCTCTTCCCCTCCCCTCTCTGAGCAGGCATGCGGTCTTAACCGCGCTCAGCACGATGTCTCGTGCGAGAGTTTTGCCTCCAGTGCTTTCGTGCACCATGACAGACAGGAGGCATGCCCGGACATGGGGCAGGCACCTAGTGTCAGTCTTGGTCAGATTGCTCAGCCTGAAGATTCGCAGGCCACGAGCGCTTTCCGAGGGCGTTTCCCCTCGAATACCATACCCACACCGCGCATGACGAGGCGGACCGTCTCTCCAGTTCTTCGTCGATCCTCTTGCCACCTACCCCCTCCCTCAAGTGGTCTGACTCAGCCTCGCCACAGGCGGACCCCGTCCGGTGGCTCTTCTGATTGCTGATATGTCTATCACGTCCATTACCTGGAATGGACGGGGACTGGCTAATAGGGCCACTCTCGCTCACCTTCGCTCTCTCATTCGTGATCATAGATTGGATTTTGTCGGCTTTATTGAGCCGATGATTCGCACCCCTGACTTTGACTATTTCTCGCGTCATCTTGGTTTTCATTCGGGCGTGGGTAACATTTCTCATAAGATCTTCTTCTTCCACTCGCGTGACTACACTTGTCGGGTCCTCCGGGACACCGATCAGGTGCTTCATGTCGAGCTTTCTGCTGCCCGTCTCCCTGAGCCTATATTTCACACTTTGGTTTACGCCAAGTGTAATAGAGTCGGGAGACACGATCTATGGGACACCCTGCGTGAGATTGCTGAGAGTATGTAGGGATTGCCATAGATGGTTAGTGGCGATTTCAACATCTTTCTGCACCCCGATGAGCGTGTGGGTGGCCGCACGGATCGGTCCCGGGAGATGTGGGACTTTGCTCAGACTGTGGCGGACTGTGAGTTGATAGATGCTAGATGTGAGGGTAAGCCCTTCACGTGGGTTAGGGACGACCTCAGAGAGAGGCTCGACCGTGCTTTGGTCTCTGAAGCGTGGTCGAAGGTGTTTGCGGTCACGACCGTCCCGCATCTCACTCGATTTGGTTCTGACCATTCACCACTCCTCATTAGGTGTCGCTTCTCGAGCACTCCCCGCCGCGCTTCCTTTAGGTTCCAGAACATGTGGGTTCGCCACCACTCTTTCCATGACACTGTCAGGGATTCCTGGCTCCAACCGACTGGGCTCTTCGGGATGCCCAATCTCGAAGCTAAGCTCGGCAGATTACGGCGTAGGTTGAGACAGTGGAACTGGAATGTTTTTGGAAACCTCCATCAGGGCCTTTCTGCGGCTCAGAGTGCGAACGCGGAGGCTGAGCGGGCCTATGACCTGGATCTCACTCCGGAGAATAGGACTCAGATGCACCGCTGCCACGCCGAGTACTAGCTCCGACTCCTTATGGAGGAGGATTTCTGGAAGCAGAAGGCGGCCGTTCGCTGGGTGGCTGAGGGCGAGCGGAACACTAGGTTTTTCCAGGGCTTCGTTAGACAGAAGCGTGCTAAGTCATACATCCATAGTATTGAGGCAGATGGGTCATCCCTGACACAGGAGTCTCAGATTCGAGAGTCGGCTGTTGCTCACTTCCAGACCCTCTTCACCTCTGACAGATGGTCCCTCGTTGCCCCGACCGTCTCTCTCTTCCCTACCATCCCTCCTTCGATCGACCTTGTCGACCTCTGTGAGCTTCCGAGCAGGGAGGAGGTTACGGATGCTGTTTTTGGGATTGATCCCAACAGCGTTTCTGGCCCCGATGGGTTCTCTTCCCTCTTCTATCAGGTCTACTGGGATATAGTCAAGCCTGATGTTGAGGAGGCGGTATTGGATTTCTTCACCGGTCACCGGATGCCGGATTCCTTCACGGCTACCTCTGTTATCTTGATTCCCAAAAGACCCAATCCGAGCTCTTGGTCCGACTACAGGCCCATCAACCTGTGTAACGTGACCAATAAGCTTATTTCGAAGATTCTTAACGGCCATCTTTCCCCTATTCTCCCCTCCCTCATTTCTCCGAACCAGAGTGGCTTCGTCAAGGATCGGGTCATTAGTGATAACATACTTTTGGCCTAGGAGATGATCCACGATATCTCCCATGCAGACTGGAAGCGGGCTCCGAACATTGCGCTGAAGCTAGATATGGCTAAGGCGTATGATAGAGTGGAGTGGCCGTTTCTTAGGGAGGCACTGGCTAGGATGGGATTCCCGGAGCGATGGATCAGCTTTGTAGAGGCGTGTGTGGAGCATTGCACGTTCTCGGTCCTGGTTAATGGCAGCCCCACATATTTTTTTCCCTCATCTAGAGGCCTTAGACAGGGAGACCCCATTTCCCCATCCCTTTTTGTTCTTGCGGCGGACTACCTCTCTTGCTGCCTCGACGGCTTTATCTGCGACTATCCTCAGATGACATATAGCACCCGTGGCTATGGTCCCCCCGTCTCGCACTTATCTTATGCGGATGACATCATCATCTTCACGCGTGCGGATGATGATGGGCTGATCGAGCTTATACACCTTCTGGAGCATTATAGCTCAGTTACCGGCCAGCTAATCAGTGTGCAGAAGAGCACCTTCACCCTTTCCTCCTCCAGCGCGGACAGGTGGGCTCAGCGAGTCCACGAGATCACTGGCTTTGCGCACGGAGACCTTCCCATTACCTACCTTGGTGCCCCTTTATATAAGGGCAACCTCACGAGAGCGCTCTATGCGGGCATCAGGCAGAGGATTATCGATAGGATTTCTGGTTGGTCGCATAGACACCTTTCGTTCGGTGGTCGGCTTGCTCTGATCAAGAGCACCCTTAGCTCTCTTCCGCTTCATTTACTTATGGTCCTCGACCCTCCTAGGTCCACCCTTGACGAGATTGACCAGATCATGGCTCGTTATTTCTGGGGTTACGAGGATGGTTCGGGGAGGGGGAGACGTACCCACTGGGTGAGTTGGGACTCTATCTGCCGCCCTCTCCCTGAGGGTGGCCTTGGCATCCGTCGCCTTAGGGATATTGTTACTGCCTTTTCATACAAGTTGTGGTGGCGCTTCAGGGAAGGAAAGTCGCTTTGGGCCCAGTACCTTCGCGGCAAGTACTGCTCTAGACGCGCCAACCACCCTTGTTGGGTAACGGCGGTTGCGCATGATAGCAGACAGTGGCGGCGTCTTACTGGGGTTGGTAGGCGCGCCCAGGATCACATTTTTTGGGTTTTGGGGGTTGGCGAGGTTAGTTTTTGGGATGAGTGGTGGTTAGTTGATAGGCCGTTGTCTAGAGATAGGCAGGTGTCGCATTCCCCATACCTGCTTGTGCGCGACCTTTGGACGGACGGGTCGTGGGATAGGGGGAAGCTTGATAGAGAGTTGGGCTCCGGGGCGGGTTTTAGTGAGCAGTTATTAGATAGGATCCAGCAGATACCCATCTCGGGGGACGGTTCGGATGGTATGAGGTGGAGACTTACATCATCGGGTGTGTTTTCTACTACCTCGGCTTGGGAGCAGATCAGGCTGAGAGATCGGCCGAATCTTCTCTTCGGAGCCATCTGGAGCGACCTTTTCACCCCTACCATATCTGTTTTCCTTTGGCGCCTCCTCTTGCGCCGGATACCCGTGGACACTGTGTTACATGCGAGGGGGATTTCCTTCCCCTCCCGATGTGTGTGTTGTTCTGAGACCGGACGTCATGAGACCGAGACCTTTACCCACCTTTTTCTAGAGAGTGAGATTGTAAGGAGAGTGTGGGAGCATTTTGCTACTTGGATTCATATATCCCTACCCTCCACAGACAATTTTTTTGAGCTCCTGAGTTTTTTCTCACAGAGCACACACTTTAGACACGTGAGCTTCCTCATTCCTTGTCTGATCCTTTGGTTCACCTGGATGGAAAGGAATAGTGCAAAGCATAGGGAGATTACTTTCTTGCTTTCTCACATTGTTTTGCAGGTGGAGAGACACGTTTCGCTCCTCACAGCGTTGGGCAGGCTTTCTGCACGTGAGTGGACAGGTTGCACGCCACCGCACCGCTACAGGGTGGCTCCCCTTCCGCCTGTTCGGTCCCCTCGGCCCAGAGCTGTTGTTTGACTTCGACCCGACTCTCCTTGGGTCAAGCTGAACACCGATGGATCTTTCGATCGCCATAGCGGTACTGCCGGAGGAGGAGGCTTGATCTGGGACCACAGTGGAGCTCTTATCGCCGCCTTCCACACATCCCTTCAAGCATCCTCGAGCTACGATGCAGAGATTCAGGCATTACAGATTGGCCTTCAGATTGCTGCCGACCTCTCTAGTCATATTTGGATTGAGCTGGACGCAGCGGCTGTCGTCACCCTCCTGGCCTCGGGTCATCAGGGCTCGTGGCAGATTCAGCACCCACTTATGCGCATTAGAGATCTACTTCGGTCTGTCCATTACAGGATCACACACATCTTCCGTGACGGGAACAAACCTGCTGATTACCTTGCCAGTCTTGGCGCTACCATACCAGACACGCACACGTATCAGACCTACACTGCTCCACTCCGTCTTCGCACGCTAGTTCGGATGGATCAGCTGGGATATCCATCGTTTCGATTCCAGTAGATTAGGTTTCTGGTTTTGGTTTTCTTAGACCACCCATTTATTCCGGGCACCTGTTAGCCCGATGACAGACCTTGTTCTATTTTCATTTTCTGTTTTCGTTTCTGTTTGGATTATGAGACTATGTTGACTCTTTGGGCCCCAGTTTCCGGGTCTTGATCTATGTACAGGTTGGGGATCCTGCCCAATCCCCCGCCCATCCGGGGCGTTGTTTGTGAAAAAAAAAAACTAGCAACAAAAGACAACTAACCTAGCAGCATCAGACAACTAACCTAGCAGCAAGAAAGAACTAACCTAGCGACAAAAGACAACTAACCTAGCGGTACTGCCGGAGGAGGAGGCTTGATCCGGGACCACAGTGGAGCTCTTATAACCGCCTTCCACACATCCCTTCAGGCATCCTCGAGCTACGATGCAGAGATTCAGGCATTACAGATTGGCCTTCAGATTGTTGCCGACCTCTCTAGTCATATTTGGATTGAGCTGGACGCAGCGGCTGTCGTCACCCTCCTGGCCTCGGGTCATCAGGGCTCGTGGCAGATTCAGCACCCACTTATGCGCATTAGAGATCTACTTCGGTCTGTCCATTACAGGATCACACACATCTTCCGTGAAGAGAACAAACCTGCTGATTACCTTGCCAGTCTTGGCGCTACCATACCAGACACGCACACGTATCAGAACTACACTGCTCTACTCCGTCTTCGCACGCTAGTTCGGATGGATCAGCTGGGATATCCATCGTTTCGATTCCAGTAGATTAGGTTTCTGGTTTTGGTTTTCCTAGACCACCCATTTATTCCAGGCACCTGTTAGCCCGATGACAGACCTTGTTCTATTTTCATTTTCTGTTTTCGTTTCTGTTTGGATTATGAGACTATGTTGACTCTTTGGGCCCCAGTTTCTGGGTCTTGATCTATGTACAGGTTGGGGATCCTGCCCAATCCCCCGCCCATCCGGGGCGTTGTTTGTGGAAAAAAAAAAAAAACTAGCAACAAAAGACAACTAACCTAGCAGCATCAGACAACTAACCTAGCAGCAAGAAAGAACTAACCTAGCGACAAAAGACAACTAACTTAGCGGTACTGCCGGAGGAGGAGGCTTGATCCGAGACCACAGTGGAGCTCTTATCACCGCCTTCCACACATCCCTTCAGGCATCCTCGAGCTACGATGCAGAGATTCAGGCATTACAGATTGGCCTTCAGATTGTTGCCGACCTCTCTAGTCATATTTGGATTGAGCTGGACGCAGCGGCTGTCGTCACCCTCCTGGCCTCGGGTCATCAGGGCTCGTGGCAGATTCAGCACCCACTTATGCGCATTAGAGATCTACTTCGGTCTGTCCATTACAGGATAACACACATCTTCCGTGAGGGGAACAAACCTGCTGATTACCTTGCCAGTCTTGGCGCTACCATACCAGACACGCACACGTATCAGACCTACACTGCTCCACTCCGTCTTCGCACGCTAGTTCGGATGGATCAGCAAGGATATCCATCATTTCGTTTCCAGTAGATTAGGTTTCTGGTTTTGGTTTTCTTAGACCACCCATTTATTCCAGGCTGTTAGCCCGATGACAGACCTTGTTCTATTTTCATTTTCTGTTTTCGTTTCTGTTTGGATTATGAGACTATGTTGACTCTTTGGGCCCCAGTTTCCGGGTCTTGATCTATGTACAGGTTGGGGATCCTGCCCAATCCCCCGCCCATCCGGGGCGTTGTTTGTGGAAAAAAAAAAAAAACTAGCAACAAAAGACAACTAACCTAGCAGCATCAGACAACTAACCTAGCAGCAAGAAAGAACTAACCTAGCGACAAAAGACAACTAACTTAGCGGTACTACCGGAGGAGGAGGCTTGATCCGAGACCACAGTGGAGCTCTTATCACCGCCTTCCACACATCCCTTCAGGCATCCTCGAGCTACGATGCAGAGATTCAGGCATTACAGATTGGCCTTCAGATTGCTGCCGACCTCTCTAGTCATATTTGGATTGAGCTGGACGCAGCGCTGTCGTCACCCTCCTGGCCTCGGGTCATCAGGGCTCGTGGCAGATTCAGCACCCACTTATGTGCATTAGAGATCTACTTCGGTCTGTCCATTACAGGATAACACACATCTTCCGTGAGGGAAACAAACCTGCTGATTACCTTGCCAGTCTTGGCGCTACCATACCAGACACGCACACGTATCAGACTTACACTGCTCCACTCCGTCTTCGCACGCTAGTTCGGATGGATCAGCTGGGATATCCATCGTTTCGATTCCAGTAGATTAGGTTTCTGGTTTTGGTCTTCTTAGACCATCCATTTATTCAGGGCACCTGTTAGCCCGATGACAGACCTTGTTCTATTTTCATTTTCTGTTTTCGTTTCTGTTTGGATTGTGAGACTATGTTGACACTTTGGACCCCAGTTTCCGGGTCTTGATCTATGTACAGGTTGGGGATCCCGCCCAATCCCCCGCCCTTCCGGGGCGTTGTTTGTTTAAAAAAAAAACCTAGCAACAAAATACAACTAACCTAGCAACAAGAAAGAAATAACCTAGCAACTTAAGACAACTAACCTAGCAGCATCAGACAACTAACCTAGCAGCAAGAAAGAACTAACCTAGCAGCAAGAAAAAAATAACCTAGCAACTTAAGACAACTAATCTAGCAACAAAACTCAACTAACCTAGCAGCTACAAATAACTAACCTAGCAACAACAAATAACTAACCTAGCAACAAAACACAACTAACCTAGCAAGAAGAAATAACATAACAAAAGACAAATGGTCAACGGTCAACGTCGGAAGTCAACGCCGGAGTCAACGATCAACGCCGAAAGTCAACGATTTTCGCCGGAAGTCAACGGTCAACGCCGGAGTCAACGGTCAAGCCAGAGTCAACAGTCAATGGTCATAATAATATTTAAATAATTAAAAATAAAGAATTAAATAATAAAAATAAGGAATTATTATTTAAATCAAGATCTAAATCTTGTGGCTAGGAATGAGTCTCACGTCCTCACTTTAAATAATGGGATGCATTGGAACCAATCCCTATATATATATATATACAAATGTTTGATTATTTTTTAAATAGTAACTATTTCCCTCAAAAAAAAAATTATTTACTATTTCGGGAAATTAGTTTAACAATTTATGGTATATTTCAAATAATCATTTATGGATATTGCGGCTCATTATTTAAGTAAATAATTAAGCAATAAAAAAATATAATTTTAACATACCTTAATTACTTAAATCATGTGACTTTGGTTGATTTACCCAAATATGAGAATTTTAGTTGCAATATCAATTATGTGATTTGGTAAAAAGTTTCCAACTAAATTGTGTAATTTAATATTTAATAAGTGTTTTATCTTTTTCGTATAAACTTTTTGTGATATAAATTTTTAATATACCTTAGTTATGCAAATTTTGTAAATTCGATTGATTTATTCAATCGGTAAATAATTACTACAATTATAGAAATATCGACAACAATAATCAATTATGCGATTTGCAAAAAACTATTATAAAAAATTGTGTTAATGACATTTTTATTTAATATTATTTAATAAATGTTATTCATTTTTTGTGTATTTAATTACTCAAATCGTGGATAATTAAGGAAATAATCAGACCATAAAAATTTGCGTTTTTAAGATACCCTAATTACGCAAATCGTGTAAATTCGTTTTTTTTTTTATAGAGGTACTATATAAATAAAGCCGCACAATGTGCGAAGAGAAGCAACCAAAGGCTGAATATTACAATACAACCCAAGACTAATAAACTGGAAGGCAGATCCAAGGATCGCCTAGAGCCTAGCCAAGCTAGAATAACAAACTCACCACAACACAAAACAACCATGTACTCAAACAAAAACAAAAACTAAAAAAGATCCTACCAGAATAATGCCCGAGTGTCCGATCCCAATAGGATAATAAATTGACACTCGAGCGCATAGAGGCCAAATGGCCCAAACCAAAAACACAAGCAAAAATAACACAAACACGAACACAAAGAGAACAACTAAGACAAAAGGACCAAATTAACAACAAATAAGGCCCTTCCCCAGCGGGAAAGCCAAACCCAGCACAATGCTCCGGCAAAATACAACCCATCCCACAGCTTGACCCAAAATCCGGAACGCTACTCCCGCCACTGCCTAATGCCTAGAAAAGGAAGAGTCCCGAATAACGAACCACTCCAAGGATGAACATGACCCATAGCCAGAGGAGTATCGACCAGCCCCCCACACACCAGCTACCCGAGACCTGACCAACACCACTGGCCTAGGTTCGGGCATGTCGTCATCTCAAAGCCGCAACACTGCCGGGACTGGGATCCAAGAACAAGAATCGATTCACCTCATCCCCCGGCCGCCGCGACTCAGACGAGCCGAGCATCAGGGCCCCACCCAACACCCAGCCACGCAACACCTTGTAGCAGTCGAAACCAAAATGGAGGAGATACCACCGAACCTGCTATCGACCATCAGCCAGAGACTTAATCGACCAAAGGTTGCCGGGCAACCACCGTCGAGTCCGAGAATCGAACACAAATCGTCAAAGGGGCCGTTGAACCCGCCGTCTTCGACCGAACTGGGACGAAGCACGAAGCCATCGAACCCGCCGTTCTCGACCAAGGTCGCCGGAAATCCACCTAAAAAGCCGAGGATACCTAGAATGGAGCGCAATTGGATTTGGGACGCGTAGCTATGGGCCATCCGCCGGCGAAGGGTGCGGCGACCCGCCGGGGAAGGCACACGCGGCGGAGGTTCGGCTAAAAGAGCGAAAGGATTTGGGGATAGGGTTTTAGAGAGAGAAAGGGGCATGTAAATTTGGTTGAGTTATTCAATTATATATTTTTTTAAACTTAATGGCAGTTTCTATTTAATTATTTTTTAATAACTATTTTTTGGATCTTTTTTTTTTTTTATCTCCGGTTCATCCTTCAGAACCCTATCACACCCCGGATCTGATGAAATCTCCAAATTGTTTTCTGATAATGGATCAGATTGTACTAACATCAATCCGCTTTCAAAGACGGTCCAAAAGATCAAAAATGATGCTATCCTGAAAACCAAAAAAACATAAAAAATGTGGCTCTCGATTTTGTTTTATATGTTGGGCAATTTATTTCATAGTAAAACTTAATGTTATTTATATTTTATCGATAAAGTATGAAATCGAATTATTTGGTATACTATATATTGATCCAATATACCCGCTTATGTTAAAAAAAATGGTATCTCAATATTATTTTTTTTATATTGATAAGGATTATACTTGATATTAATGAAAGAAAAATTTGGAGAATACTATGGTCGATACTTTTTTGTAAATGTGGTGGAACATTTCAAATTATTTAATACATATATATATATGTGTGTGTGTGTGTGTGTATGTAAAGATTTGTATTTACTTGAATCACATTGTACTCAAATCGAATTTTTGAATAAAAACTGTAAAATGACACTTATTTTGAAATGAATATAATGTAATTTATTATCAGATACTTGCACCGTACGGGTCGCGTAGTAATTTTAAATAGATATGTTTTATTTAATTTTGCACAATTTAAATTTTATATAACATTTTCAACAAATTCATATAGGTAAATTGTATTACATATTGATTCCATATTTTTAATTTATACATATTATTTAATGAGCATTTTTAATTTATAAATATTAGTGAATATTTCTTACCCATACATCACACGGGTTTCGTAGTAGTTAAGGTATTAAAAGAGTTAGTTTTTTATTATATGCATGTTTTTCATTTCTCTCTCTTAATCAAGCCCATAAAAAGGGAGATGGAGGCTGAATGAATATGGTAACTAACTTTAGGCATTAATGTAGTGGCAACTAACTTTAGGCATTAATGTAGTTATATATTATCTATTAGTAGAGATGTAATCTATACTTATATTAAAAGGCATCCCATTTACCAGATTTAGTATAAAGAAAAGTCAAAGATAATTAATGTTTGCTGGAAATAGAATGACATTAATTACAGATTTGTTTTGGTATTTATAGCTTGACACTAAAGATTTGTTATGAAATAAAAATCAGAACCGATTTTTTTACCTTTGCTGGAAAAGTCAAATGTAAGTATAAATTTGTTTTATTCCATAACATCGGTTTAGTTAAAAAAATCTCATAAAATCGATTTTAATGTCAAGCCTATAAATAAAGATTTAATCGGTTTTAATAAAGCAGATTTAATCGGTTTTAATAATTGCATAGAATTTCAAAGATGTTATTTATTGTAAAAAAATTAAATTCTAAAAAAACATTTGTGTATATTTTGTAAAATGTTTGTACAAAATGTTTTACTTTAAATTTATTTACATAATTTAAATTAATTACATTAATAAATAATATGAACATACATTAAATATTTTAATTACATAAAACAAAAAGAAGAAGAAGATTACATCTATAACTTATATAATAATGACATTATACTACAATAAATTTTATAATGAAATAATATAAGTATTATACGAGGAACAAGATTACGTAAAATTGTTATTTTTCTTATATCAATAAATAAATATATATAATGAAATCAAATTTATATTATTATAAACATGTGAGCGAGATAATATATTAATTAATTTACGGGCTAGCGCTACCAGACTCAGGTTTAATGTTCCGACAAAAAAATGACGTTGATGAAAAGATGTAAAAAGATAGATGATCAAACTTTATTATTTTTTAGGCCTGAACGGACAAGCTCTATAGTCCACTCATTTAATATCTCCCGTGAATCGCACGAGCTACTTAACAGACAAGTTCTGTGAAAATAACTCATTAATACTTATGTTCCGTGCATCACACGGGCTACGTGCTAGTTATTTGTTTATGAATTGTATTTTTGCAATATTTTCAGAATCTTGTAGGATAGATGAAATTTCACATTGCAATACGAATATTAAAAAAAATGCCCAAACAGTAGAAATTAAGTGGCATTTTAAAACTGGCCCACACCACAAGCAAAAGAAGGACAAGAAAATGGAAAAAAAGTCAGTCCCGCATCGTAAACACATCTAAAAATTGAAGTGCTTATAATTGAAGAAGTGAAAACAAGTCATTGTATTAAAAATCGTTCAGCCGCTGGAACCGTTAACGGTTTTTCGGTTTGACTGGTTTTTGGATGATTTAAATGGTTTTTAACCGGTTTTGGTACCAAGCGGTTTAACACCTCAGACCGGACCGTTATGATGGCCGGTTCTCGATTGAACTGGCCGGTCCAGTCCGGTCCAGTTTTGAGAACATTGAGTTATACACAAGGTTGTCAAAACCGAACCGGTCATTGAACCGGTGAAGCTACCGGTTCAATGGTTCACTGGTCGAACCGGTTTAATTAATATTAATTTTTATTTAATTTATATGTATAATATATAATTGTATATATTTTAAATTTTTTATCATTAATTTTATAGTATGTAATAACATTTGTCTAAATAAATAAAAGGAAAAAATTGCTTATGTAATGACCAAAATTTGCTTTATTAATGGAATATGATTGCTAAATGAAACGAAGTAAGCCTTTATTTGCTTTAAATAATTGATTTATTTGCTTTAATATTATGATAAAGAGTTGCTATAATAACGGTGCAAATTGATGAAAAATATTGGGTCCATTAGCATCCCAATAAACCGGCAAGTCTTTATTTGCTTGAACAAAGTATCTCATATCGGAATAACATCAAAGGCAAGTCAGGTATTTAAGTAGGTTTACTACCATTTCAACATAAGAGAGCAGTTGGAACAGCGGGACCGGGGACCGGGGACCGGGGACCGGGGACCGTTTGAGCCGCAACTAATTTTACTGCTTTGGTGGTTTTTAACCGATTCAAGCGGTTTTACACATACTACTAAATACGCAGACATCTCAATGAAAAATCGCACCCGAAACGCACATTTGATCTGAATGTTATAAAATGTGAAAAATTGAAAAGTCGCACCCGCACATTTGATCTGAATGTTGTAAGTGTGCTACCTACCATAATAATTATTAAATGATATATGCGAATGACTTTTACCCCGATGTAATTGTATTATTATGATTGAATGTTATAATATGTGAAAATTTAAAAATTTGCCCCGCAATGTAATTGTATTATTATGATTGAATGTTATAATATGTGAAAAATTGAAAATTTGCCCCGCACCCGCACATTTGATCTGATTATAATATGGTAATTGTATTATTATGATTGAATGTTATAATATGTGAAAAATTGAAAATTTGCCCCGCACCCGCACATTTGATCTGAATGTTATAATATGGTAATTGTACTATTATGATTGAATGTTATAATATGTGAAAAATTAAAAATTTGCCCCGCACCCGCACATTTGATCTGAATGTTATAATATGGTAAGTGTGGTGGTTCACCACCTACCATAATATATTTATTATTAAATAATATATGTGAATGACTATTTTGCCCCTGATGTAATTGTATTATTATAATTGTATCATTAGAAGTTTAAATTTCAGTTATAATGAAAATACAATCAAGAGAAAACATTCTCTATATTGTTGGAGCTATGAAGTTTATACAGCTAAAATTGTTTCTTTCTTGTTTACGTTTCTTTTCACTAAAGTCGCGTCTTTACTTAAAGAGTGGCGCATACCTTTTCCATTTACCTTTTCCATTTTCCTTTTACGTCTTTGGGTTAGTTTTAATTGTGCACGTGGACTCTTGTGATTGATTATTATGATCTGTAATTCTCGTGTGCTTATAAAGCCACGTGATTGTCGTCTTCACTGTGACAGAACATTTTTCCGATTGAATGAAGAATATGCAGTAGAAAATTCCAAAATATTTCCAGATATTTTTTTCCTTTCACAAGCTTTTCATGGTATCAGAGCAGGCTAAATGGCGCACAACAACGATCGAGCAAAGGAAACAGCAATTACCAAGCATGTCTATACTCGAGATTCAGATCCGCTCACTCTTCATGGATCGGATCATCCTGGAATGGTTTTGGTCAGTAATCCGCTCACTGGCTCAAATTACTTGCACTAGAGTCGTGCGATGAGGTTAGCTCTTGGATTCAAATTGAAACTAGGTTTTGTTTATGGCACGGTCGTTGTACCAGATCCTAGCTCAGATGAGTATAATCAGTACGAGAAAGATGAGTTCATGGTGACCTCGTGGCTACTGAATTCGATTTCAAAAGAGATTGTGGAAGCATTCATGTATGTTAAAAGCTCAAAACAGCTTTGGGATGAACTAGCAGAGCGATACGGAGAAAGCAACGGTCCTCTACGCTATCAGCTTCAAAAGGAGATTGCTACCTTCTCTCAAGGTAACCTTTCGGTTACAGTGTATTACACCAAGCTCAAATCTCTGTGGGATGAGTATGCATGTCTGATTTCTATACCTGAGTGTACTTGTGGTTCTGGAAAGGCAATATGTGATAATGATATGGAGATTAAGCTGATGCAATTCCTAATGGGTTTAAATGATGCCTTTGAGCCTGTGAAAAATCAGATCCTGCTTATGGATCCTCTTCCAACCATAAATAAGGCCTATTCTATGATTCTGAAGATAGAGAAACAGAAATCAATGCATGTCAGTGGTCTGGATCCTTTGGAGAACACTATTATGATGGTGAAAGGGAATTATGGTAGAGGAGGTGCAGGAAATCAAGCAAATAGCTATGGCAGAGGGCAAGGTTTCAAGGGCTTTCCAAATCAAATTCAAGGACCTGGTAGCTTGGGGAGAGGTAGGAGATAAAGAAGGCTGACAAAGGAAGAAAAGGCCAAGTTGTATTGTGAGCATTGCAAGTACAACGGGCATGATATTCAAGGATGTTTTAAGATAAATGGATATCCCGATTGGTACAAAGATTTTAAGAACCAGAGAGGAAACCAAATGGCAAACCAGGTGGAAGAAGAACAAGAGACTGAAAGAGTCAGTGAAACATCAAGTGGAAGGAAAAGTTTCTTTGGAGGTATGCCAGACATAAGTGCAATAATCCAAAAAGAGGTGGCCAAGTATATGGGAATGCAGCAGACAGGTGCTTAGCTATGAACTTCACAGATTATTCAGGTAACATGATGCATTTTGGGTTCACTTTGTTGAATGATGTGGAAAATACCACATGGATAGTGGACACGGGTGCAAGCAAACATATATGTTGCAATGAGGAGTTAATATCTAGCTCAATAGAACTTTCAGCATATGTGACAGTGAACTTGCCTAATGGAGCCAGAATTAAAGTGACAAGATTGGGGGAAGTAAAGTTGAATGATGATCTGATTCTAGGGGATGTTTTAATTGTACCTGAATTTAAATACAATCTTCTCTCAGTCAGTCAACTAGTTGCAGATGAAAAGGTTGTGTGCACTTTTAATGGAAAGGGTTGTTGGCTGCAGGCCCTTGATAAAAGGATTGTAGGAAAATGAGAAGCTTATGGAGGATTATACATATTGAAGGCAGAAACGTACCTGACAAATCAAGTGGAAAAGCAGGAACATGACATAAAGTTGCTGGAGTTATGGCATAAGAGACTTGGACATTCCTCAGCTACATGCTTGAAGCATATAGATTTTCTGAAATTTTTTTGTATGAGGCATAATTTTGCAATTTGTGATGTTTGCCACAAATCCAAACAATGCAGATTATCTTTTCCTTTGAGCAATATCAAAACTGAGAATCCTTTTGATCTTGTACATATTGACATATGGGGACCATATCTTGAGGAATCTATTACAAATACTTCTTATATGCTTACTGTGGTTGATGATAATACAAGAGCTACTTGGATATTTCTGATGAAGTATAAATCTGAAACTTACAAGCACATCAGATTTTTTTTTAAAATGGCCAAAGTACAGTTTGGTAGAAATGTTAAGCAGATTAGAACAGACAATGGGTCTGAGTTTGTGGGACATGAAATGCAAGAAATCCTGAAGGAAGAGAGCATACTACATCAAAGAAGTTGTCCTTACACTCCACAGCAGAATGGAGTTGTAGAAAGAAGACACAGATCTATTTTGGAAATAGCAAGGTCTCTAATGTTTCAGAGTGGTCTAGACAAGAAATTGTGGCCCTACACTTTGCTAGGGGCAGTCCACATACTCAACTCATTACCTAGTGAACTACTAGGATGGAAATCACCTTTTGAGCTACTACATGGGAAGGTACCTGCCTATGACAGATTTAGAGTGTTTGGATGTCTGGGATATGCTTCCAGAAATACACCACATAGGAAGAAATTTGATCAAAGGGAAATTCCTTGCACATTCTTGGGTTATGTTGGTGGAGTTAAGGGTTTCAGAATGTATTATATGGAATCAGGCGACATTTTTATCTCAAGAGATGTGGTCTTTAATGAATCAATCTTCCCTTTCAAGGACAAATCTTGTACAATGAGCAAGGTGCCAATACCTTTGGTAATGGATGATGTAGTTGAGGAAGAAAGCCTCATACCTGATGTTGCACAAGACACTTCAGTCACAGAGGAAATACCACAGGGAAGGAGACTGAGGAAACCACCTTCTTGGATGAAGGATTATGTGGCTCAATCTGGGCATTCTGAGGAAGTGAGGGATACTATATTGTCTTTTTTGGCTGAGGTTCACAAAACGGCAATTGAACCATGTTATTATGGGCAGGCAATCAAAGATCCTAATTGGATTTTGGCAATGCAAAAGGAATTAGATGCTTTGGAGGATAATGAAACATGGGTTTTAACTTCACTGCCTCCTAACAAAAGAGCTATCGGCTCTAAATGGGTGTATAAGATCAAAAGGCATCCAGATGGAACTATAGACAAATACAAGGCACGTTTGGTGGCAAAAGGATACCTACAAGTTGAAGGGATAGATTTTGTTGAGAGTTTTTCCCCTGTGGCCAAATTGGTCACAGTGCGGTTTCTTATTGCATTGGCTACTCAAAATGGCTGGCCCTTACACCACATAGACATCAATAATGCCTTTTTACATGGCTACCTCGATGAAGAAGTGTACATGATGCCTCCTCAAGGTTACACTAAAGCTAAGGCAGATCAGGTTTGCTTACTTATAACACGTTATCAGCACGAGCCTCTACCCTCTAGAGCTCGATTTGTAATATGACGAGAGTATGTTATACAGTTGCGTATTATAGACGTCCTCTGCATCAGAAATCGATTTATTAAAAATTATTATTTTCTGTAGCTTGTTGGATGCACTCTGCGGAAAGATAAGCCGAAAAGATGAGAATAGCACATTTGAGGATGAAATTTCTGAAAAGAATTTGCCGAGAAGACGAGTTTGAAAGATCTAAAAGCTTCGAGGCCCCTTGCGTTTGTTCAGTAATCTCAAGTTTGCACACATAAATTATGTACAGAAATGATGCTATGAAAAGGTCAACACAACTTGTGAAATTTGGTTACAGGTGCTTACATATTTTTAAATTAATTATCACCACTCAATTTGGACAATTTTTTATGCTCTAAGATATAAAGACGAGAACAAATTCTTTCACTTCATAAATTTCATAAAATAAAAGAAAAGTTCATTAATAAAATTTATTCTTTTAAACCCCATAATAACCAATTTAATGATAGTTTCATTTTAAGACCAATATTGACATAGTTTATTAAATTATACATGTTGATTTATGAAATGTTTGAAGTTTTATATTCAGAAGATTATTTGGTACCTGGACATATGGATATATATGGATTGACCCGTGTGACATGAAAAAATTATGTAGTGCCAGAATATAATTTATTACATGAGATATGATAAAAAATTATCTTTATAAGACTATATATTTACTTGATTTAATTGTCCTTATAAGAATATCTTGTTTGATATGTATACTATTATTTTTCACAGTAATTGTTAAATTTGAAAGTAGTAACATATATATGATATGTCCAGTAATGCATATATGCGGGTGCTTGTTGGGGAGCAAGTTCACTAAACATGGCACGATGAAAATTCTTGACTGGAAGTTTTTAACTGTCGAATAAGAATTTTCATGTTGCAATAGTACATGACTAATCCTATGACTTGAGGCACGATAGTAATCTCATGCGCGTTGTGCTTTACTTTGATTTATCCTTTGATTGCTAGACAATCATAAAAGGGATATTTTGGGTATTGTATTAATATGTATGAAGTTTTATCTGTGGCCAACAAAGAATTCGACACTTATGTGGATAAGTGAATTTCCTATGTTTTTCATAGTTTGTGATTCAAAAACCTTGGTCAAGGTGAGATGAATATGGATTCATAAAGGACTCACTAAACTTGAAATGGAATTATAGTTATTAAATCAATTAGGTTTTGAGTTATAAATCCATGCCCAAGATTTAATCGGGAAATTAGTTGTCGAAATGATTTTTACATGTATGCAATTGCAATTGGAAAAGGTTTACTTGTTATTTCACTAGATAATCAATTGTTATACTCCTGAAGAGTTATAACATATGTAATGCCTGAAGCATATAGTGTTCACTTAGAATTGAATTGTTATACTGTGATGTCCAACTTATATATTTGATAATTAGCATGAGCAGAATTGGATCATATTGGATAATTATTTTTCATAATATTCCCCAAAAATGGTGCGTGGAAATTTTACATTTTTCATCTGCGATTTATTATTATTTTATTATGCACAATCTTATATCACTACCAATTCATACCTTTATGGGCCTATATCACAAACTAGGTATGCTATGATTTTTATACTCCATTTTTAATACCTAAAGGCCATTATAGGGGTAAATTTTTTATTTGGTATGTGTTTCGCATAATATATAAAGATGATTTCACGACATTAGGGGGAGATATGAAAATAAGTTTATTAATGCTGTGAAATATTAATGTTTTCATTATTTGAAACCACGCAATAAAAATTGAACTTGAAGTTCATTTCTGCCAAACAAAATTTATAGTAATAATGGAGTGAACAATTTGTATATATATAAATGTACCACAAAGTAAGTAAAATCCCTAGGGAATGATTGACTTATTAATGCTAGAAGCATAAGGTGATATAATTAATATAGAATGTATGAAAGTCCGCGTAAAATGTATATTCAAGAATTAACACTTCTTTTATTAAAAAAAAAAGAGAAAAAGAAAAAAAAAAACTCTTGAACAGTTGATCCGGTACATATTGCACGTGCATCAAACCATTATAGTACTGGAAATGTGGAACAGTCAAAATTAAATGTTACGGGAAATGATTATAAATATGGCTTGTAAATATGAATTGCACATATGGTTGAGAGAATATAAATTGAATATTATACTTGTCGACAACATAATTGCCTATGTGATTTCTTTACTATCTCAAATCAGGATCCGGATCAAAATAATGAATGTGCTAGAAGCGCTTAGGTTGATTGAGATAGAAAGGAAAATAAAAGCAGAGCTTACACTCGCTACACGATATATCCCAGAAAGATAGTATATCCCAGAAGAATAATGAATATTTATATGTTACATGGTGGTGTGATGTAAATATAGCGAGATTGTGGGTTTACGCAGAGACCCAAAATTCTATAAAATTTCTCTCATTATCTATTATTCCGCAAGTGAATATTTATGGCAACATCATTACCATGACTATTGAGTCATATGTGAAAGTCCTGGATGGACTCGAATACCCGAGATGAAAGATAACTAAATAATTAAATCATTTAATTATATAAAATTGTTGATAAGATGTGATACAACCAACAAAATTCTTCCTGAAGAAGTAAAGTAAAGTAGAAAATTCAAGGTAGAACCTTGTGCATAATGATATTATTCAAAATGATCATCTCGGTCAAATAGATTATGTGGTGAACACTATATAAAAAGTTAAATAAGTTAGCTCATGTTTATAGACGGAGTTATAATGAAACTCTTTATTAATTACCAAAGAGTATTATCTCGACTTGCAGATCGAGCATCTCCTAGAAGGAGTATTTGTAAAGATCCAAATAAACTAAATATTATTATTACTGAGGAACAAGTATAGAATGATCAGATGATGGAAATACAGATAAGAGGTAGTGAATCTTCGATAAATATGCGAAAATATTACATAATAGAACCCATAAAAGAAGGGTGCGTCTCGAGTGTATAAAACTCCGTAACTCTGCCACCCATTATTATTATTTAGGTTCATAATGAGAGATCTAAAGGATCAAAAGCTCTTTGACCCCTTGTGTTTCCACAGAATCTTGAAATGTGATGCATTTTTTAAGCTTTTTGATAAGCTCAGCAGACGTGTCTGCAGATTTAAATACTTCTCTCGCTAAAGGAGATATAAAGGTTTGATATACTCCTTCGTCTGAAAATCCAAGTAAACCATGAAAATAGTTATTAAAATTTAATAGACCTATGGGCTTGTTATGAATTTTCAATTCTGCCCAAGAAGCAATGATAAACATTGTCATTAAAGTTCCATAACCACCTGGAAGAATGATAAAAGCATCGCTATTGTTCACCATATCCATCATACAGTCATAAATAGAATGAGTTAACATCAAACTTGTAGAATCCTTGACGACCCTTGTTGAAGCTCTATGAAAAGGTATGATACTTTTCATTTCTATATCAAAACGATATCCGAAAGATAAGGCGTTGGGTTTTAAACGAATCTTATCTGTCGGCAGCTATAAGATTTTTTGAAAATTATAGTATGACGATACAGAGGATGGAGGCCGACTCAATACACACCCCTGTCGGCTCCTCATGCGAGAATACTGGAAGTCATGGAAAGAGAAATCCGTGACGATGTGGTGAGATGGCCACGAAAAAGGGAAGATGGACCAGTAAGGCCCAAGAGTAATTTATACTGCCGATTCCACAAAGATTACGGCCACGACACTGATGACTGCAGACACCTTAAAAACGAAATCGAAAGGTTGATAAAGGCAGGACACTTGAAGGAGTTCATATACAAAGACCGTGAGAGGTCGAACAAGAGGAGAGAGAAAAGCAAGAGCCCTCGCAAGAGGGAAAGATCACCAAAAAGAGAGGAGCTCCCACCAAAAAGGGGAGTAATTAATATGATTTTTGGAGGGTCAACAGACGGGGACTCGAACCGAGCAAGGAAAGCGTATGCTCGAGGTCGATATACAAAGGTCGAAGTGCAGCAAGTCGATGAATGCGGACCAGTAATGAACTTTGGACCTGCGGACGTTGGAGAAGTCGAGAGACCACACAATGATGCCCTAATGATAACCGCACAGATATCAGGATACGAGGTGCAAAGGGTGTTCGTCGACACCGGAAGCTCTGTAAACGTGATTTTCTATGAATGTCTCAGAAGGATGGAACTCGACATTGAACTTACGCCTCTACAAACATCACTCTTTGGGTTTAACGGATCAGAAGTCGCTCCTCTAGGAGAAACAACGCTCGCCGTCGTCCTGGGGGAATGCGACTTGAGAAAGGTGAAAATGGTGAAATTTGTCGTGGTCGATGTCGAGTCGGCGTATAACGTAATTCTCGGGAGGCCGGCGCTTAATGCCTTCCAAGCGGTGGTGTCGACTTATCACATGAAATTGAAGTTTCCCGTTGGAGATCGAGTGGGAGAGGCTCGAGGGGACCAAGAATTGTCCAGAACATGCTATCGGATCGCGGTCAAAACTAACCAGCGGGCTGAGATCAAGGAGGGCAAAAAACAAATGTCGAATGAAAAGAGGCCGAGAGAGAGCGATCTTGAGCCCATGGAGAGTTGATGGAAATTTGAATAGATGAAACGGAGGACCAGACGACCAAACTCGACAACTCCCACGATTTTACGTTTAAGGCAATGTTTCAAACTACCTTTTGTACTGAGCGATGTTTGAATTGAATTCAATAATGGAATGAATCTTAAAGCTTATGCTTCAATTACGTTTTTTACATTTATGAGTCGACTTTATTATGCATGCAAAATTGAATCTTCCAAAACGGCTATAAAGCTGGCTAACTCCAATGATTATGAAATCATTTAGCACAACTACGAAGTTGTAAACTGTCGAGCGGAATCTCGAGTAGGCTACGAAGCCTTCGACTACGAAGTCGACTAACACAACTACGAAGTTGTAAAATTCTCGAGCGGAATCTCGAGCAGACTACGAAGCCTTCGACTACGAAGTCGATCAACACAACTATGAAGTTGTCAAACTCTCGAGCGGAATCTCGAGTAGGCTACGAAGCCTTCNCCCGTTGGAGATCGAGTGGGAGAGGCTCGAGGGGACCAAGAATTGTCCAGAACATGCTATCAGATCGCGGTCAAAACTAACCAGCGGGTTGAGATCAAGGAGGGCAAAAAACCAATGTCGAATGAAAAGAGGCCGAGAGAGAGCGATCTCGAGCCCATGGAGAGTTGATGGAAATTCGAATAGATGAAACGGAGGACCAGACGACCAAACTCGACAACTCCCACGATTTTACGTTTAAGGCAATGTCTCAAAACTACCTTTTGTACTGAGCGATGTTTGAATTGAATTCAATAATGGAATGAATCTTAAAGCTTATGCTTCAATTACGTTTTTTATATTTATTCGTCTACTTTATTATGCATGAAAAATTGAATCTTTCAAAACGGCTGTTGATATCAAATTCAGTAATCAGAATTAAAGTATTGCAAGTCGGAATAAATTAGAGCAAATTACCGACTTCATTAGAATTGCCGAGTTCCGAAAGATCTCTTCCGACAGACCATGAAGAGGATCGAAACCGACATCCGAAAAACAACGTAAATAAACCGACATCAAGTCAACCGACTACCATAAAGTTTGAGCACTCCCAACAAAAAGTAATCATTAGAAGCATTTGATTGGACCAACAAAACAAAAAGGCAATCATTGATGTTTCCCGCCGCCTCGAAACAAAGCAGCTCAATATTAAATGCATCTCTATCCGTTTCAAGGAAAAGGACAAAAGCCACCGTACTATAAATAGCAGAATTTATGATAGTACGAGGATCTTTTTTTTTTCGATCACATTGTACACGAACTCAAGACAATCTCGGTTTTTAGCTTAAAACCGACTTCTGTACTCTTGTGAACGTAATCAATAAAATCCAATTAAACCTTATCTTCAGTTTTTGGAACATCAACTGTATTTAATTTTAAGTTGCTAATTCAAGACAGCAACAACGGCTATAAAGCTGGCTAACTCCAATGATTATGAAATCATTTAGCACAACTACGAAGTTGTAAATTCTCGAGCGGAATCTCGAGTAGGCTACGAAGCCTTCGACTACGAAGTCGATCAACACAACCACGAAGTTGTCAAACTCTCGAGCGGAATCTCGAGTAGGCTACAAAGCCTTCGACTACGAAGTCGATCAACACAACTACGAAGTTGTCAAACTCTCGAGCGGAATCTCGAGTAGGCTACGAAGCCTTCGACTACGAAGTCGATCAACACAACTACGAAGTTGTCAAACTCTCGAGCGGAATCTCGAGTAGGCTACGAAGCCTTCGACTACGAAGTCGAATCTCGAGTAGGCTACGAAGCCTTCGACTACGAAGTCGATCAACACAACTACGAAGTTGTCAAACTCTCGAGCGGAATCTCGAGTAGGCTACGAAGCCTTCGACTACGAAGTCGATTAACACAACTACGAAGTTGTCAAACTCTCGAGCGGAATCTCGAGTAGGCTACGAAGCCTTCGACTATGAAGTCGACTAACACAACTACGAAGTTGTAAAATCCTCGAGTGGAATCTCGAGCACAACCATTAACAAACGGAACTCTCGAGCGGAATCCCGAACAAGTCACAAATCTCACTCATAACGTCGATAAAAACAATTATATAATGGACGTGTTTACGAGAACGAATATTCTCGAACAAACANTTTTCAACTCGTCTTCTACCCACCCCTCTTGCGAGCTGGTCGAAGTCGAGCAACAATTTGAACAGCTTCGTAGCTGTGAAACGTGTTTTTCAACTCGTCTTCTCCCAACCCCTCTTGCGAGCTGGTCGAAGTCGAGCAACAATTTGAACAGCTTTGTAGTTGTGTCGATTGTTCGTTATCTAGATGTGTATCAAATTTGATTGTTCGGGAGTATTCATTCTTGTAGACACGTCCATTTCATTATTGTATACCGATATGGAGATTCGTAACTTGCTCGAGATTCTACTTCGAGAGTTCTGATTGTTAATGGTTGTGCTAGCCGACTTTGTAGTCGAAGGCTTCGTAACCTGCTCGAGATTCCGCTCGAGAATTCACAACTTCGTAGTTGTGTTAATCGACTTCGTAGTCGAAGGCTTCATAGCCTGCTCGAGATTCCACTCGAGTTTTACAACTTCGTAGTTGTGTTAATCGACTTCGTAGTCGAAGGCTTCGTAGCCTGCTCGAGATTCCACTCGAGTTTTACAACTTCGTAGTTGCGTTAGTCGACTTCGTAGTCGAAGGCTTCGTAGCCTGCTCGAGATTCTGCTCG
>BKCP01008982.1:20885-58952 GCA_008636005.1 Striga asiatica | reverse complement strand
AACCTAGCAACTACAGAGAAATAACCTAGTTGGATGGTTAGTTGTCAACGGTCAACGCCGGAGTCAACGCCAGAAGTCAACGGATTTCGACGAAAGTCAACGCCGGAAGTCAACGGTCAATGCCAGAGTCAACGGGTCAAAGTAATATTTACATAATTAAAATAATAAAAAGAAACGAGTAAATCTTGGCCACACATGATGTGTACCAAATCTTGTGGCTAAAAATGAGTCTCACGTCCTCACTTTAAATAAGTGGATGCATTGGAACCAATCCCTATATATATATATATATATGCATGCTAACTAAACTGTTCATATTTAATTTTTTTAATACTATAAAGAAAAATCTCTGTAGTATATGATATTTAGAAATTATAGATGCTACTTTCCTTGGTGCATTATATATTTTACATTTATAAAATAAAATATATTTTATTTAAAAAAATCTTAAAATAATTTTTTTCTCTTACATTTACAACTACATTTAAAATAACCAAATGGTAACCCAATGTCGTTTGTCGAATAAGTTATTTATTTAAAATCCATAAATTTGCATAGATCAACTTTTGGTATGTGTAAAAACTTAAAGATAAAATTAAATATAAGAAAATTAATGAATTAAAGTAAATTATGAAATGGAGGTTTAAAACTAACAGTTTTGCTATGGAGCCATCGGATGACTCGGCTTATGGAGCCATCCATTGTTATCCACAAATGGTGTATTGACACGTGTCCTGCAATAAATACACATTGGACACGTGTCAATACATAAAGTTATGGATGACTCCATAAGGGAGTCACCCGATGGCTCAATACATTTACTGTAAAACGGTTTTTAACTAAATCACTCCTTAAGTTTAGAAACTAATTTGTGGAATTCTCTCGTTGAGAGCGGCCGATTCTCTCGTTGAGAGATTCAATCCATTTCATCATCATTCAATCATTCCCAGATTTTGTAGTTTGAGATGCTGTGTTACTCCTCTGCAACTTTCTTCCCCTAATTGCCATTTCTTTAGTTCGGTATTTAAATTATTTCGGGTCTAGGGTTTTCTTATTTTCTCGCCATCAATGGGGGAACCAGGTGAGGTGGGCAAGGATGATTATCTCGCCCAAAAACTTAACAATATATCCCTCTCAGATAAAGAAACCACCTTTGTTGAGATCGAACAAGAGGATATTCAGATTAACAAATAGTGTTAGTTGTAACTTTCTAACTTTAATACAAAAAATTACAATAATAACCTTAAAACTTATCATTAGTAAAAGCATTCTTGACAATTCAAAAGTTTCAAGAAACTACTCTTCTTTTAATAGAGTTATAGATAGATAGATTATCACTCTTGTGCCGTACAAACTGGAGCTGCTCGACAATGACAAGAACGTGTGCTGTTCTGCAAGAGGAAACGACCTCTAGAGCACGGAAACGAATGGTTTTTTATGCTGAAATTCGTTTCCAACTCAAATAAATAAAAAAAAATATATAAAAAATTACTAATTAATATAGAATTTCGACTACAAGTAGAAATTCTTAATAAACTGGCAAACATACTAGCAGTTAAAAATTACGTCTGTTATGTACCAAATTCAGCACCAATTTTCTTCATTGCAAAGAATAGCAGTTCAAAGTGCGCATGACTCATAGGTCATAAGTGTTTACAAATAATCAAAACTTTAGTCAATATTAATGATTTAATTTTTTGTCATTGCAAGAATTAGCAGTTTAAAGTAAGCATGACTCATAATAAGTGTACAAATAGCCAAAATTTTGGTCAATAATAATGAGTTGATTGCATGATTATAAGGGCATAAATTGAATAATGAAGTCAAAAAAGGAATTGTTAATTGCCAAGCATTTGATCTGAGAGAGAGAAAGAGATACATAGTAATAATTCATTGTAACCTAGCATTTCCTTATATATGGCGATACGATTAGTTATATATACATAACATAACATTCGTGATTAAGTAAAATAAAATTATTAAGATGAATTTTGTTGGAGGTTTATTAGCAGTGGTGATGGTGGTAATGGCTATGTGGGAATGTAGTTCACCATTTCCCATACCGCCGCAGCAGGTGGCGGACCATGTCAGCGGGTTGCCCGGACAGCCATCTGTCAGTTTCAATCATTATGCCGGCTATGTCACTGTTAACCAACCTAATGGCAGAGCCCTCTTTTATTGGTTTTTTGAAGCCATCAACAAACCACAAAACAAACCTCTCGTCCTTCCGATTACCTACCTTGGCGTCCCTTTATATAAGGGCAACCTCACGAGAGCGCTCTTTGCGGGCGTCAGGCAGAGGATGATCGACAAGATCTCTGGTTGGTCACATAGACATCTTTCTTTCGGTGGTCGGCTTGCGCTGATCAAGAGCACTCTTAGATCTCTTCCGATTCAGTTGCTTATGGTCCTCGACCCCTCTAGGTCTACTCTTGACGAGATAGACCAGATTATGGCCCGTTATTTTTGGGGTTACGAAGACGGTTCTGGGAGGGGGAGACGTACCCACTGGGTGAGTTGGGACTCCATCTGTCGTCCCCTCCTCGAGGGTGGGCTTGGAATTCGCCGCCTCAGGGACATCGTGACAGCTTTCTCATACAAGCTGTGGTGGCGCTTCAGGGAAGGAAAGTCGCTTTGGGCTCAGTACCTTCGCGGCAAGTACTGCCCTAGACATGCCAACCACCCTTGTTGGGTGACGGCTGTTGATCATGATAGTAGACAGTGGCGGCGCCTCACTAGGGTTGGTAGGCGTGCCCAGGATCACATCTTTTGGGTTCTGGGCAAAGGCGATGTTAGTTTCTAGGATGAGTGGTGGGTAGGTGATAGGCCATTGTCTAGGGATAGGCAGGTGTCGCATTTCCCCTACCTGCTTGTGAGCGACCTCTGGACGGACAGGTCGTGGGATAGGGGGAAGCTTGATAGGGAGTTGGGGTTTGGTGCGGGTTTTAGCGAGCAGTTATTAGATCAGATCCAGCAGATCCCTATCTCGGGGGACGGTTCAGATAGCATGAGGTGGAGACTTACATCATCGGGTGTGTTTACTACTACCTCGGCTTGGAAGCAGATCAGGTTGAGGGATCGGCCTAATCTCCTCTTTCGGGCCATCTGGAGTGACTTTTTCACCCCTACGATTTCGGTGTTCCTTTGGCGCCTCTTCTTGCGCCGGATACCCGTGGATACTGTGCTACACGCGAGGGGGATCTCCTTCCCCTCTCGGTGTGTGTGTTGTTCTGAGACTGGACGCCATGAGACCGAGACCTTTACCCATCTTTTCCTAGAGAGTGAGATTGTGAGGAGAGTGTGGGAGCATTTTGCCACTTGGACACATATATCTCTACCCACCACATACAGTTTCTTTGAGCTTCTGAGTTTTTTCTCACAGAGCACACACCTTAGACACGCAGGCTTCTTCATCCCTTGTCTGATCCTTTGGTTCACCTGGACAGAAAGAAATAGTGCGAAGCATAGGGATATTACTTTTATGTTTTCTCACATTGTTTTGCAGGTAGAGAGACACATTTCACTCCTCATCGCATTGGGCAGGCTCACGGACCGAGACTGGACAGACTGCACGCCACCACATCGCTACATGGTGGCCTCACCCCCGCTTGTTCGTCCCCCTCGGCCCAGAGCTGTTGTTTGGCTTCGACCTGACTCTCCGTGGGTCAAGCTAAACACTGATGGCTCCTTTGATCGCCACACTGGAGTTGCCGGAGGAGAAGGCCTGATCCGGTACCATAGCGGTGACCTCATCACCGCCTTCCACACGTCTCTTCAGGCTTTCTCGAGCTATGATGTAGAGATTCAGGCATTACAGATCGGCCTTCAGATTGCTATCCACCTCTCTAGCCACATTTGGATCGAGCTAGATGCTGCGGCTGTCGTCACCCTTTTGACCTCGGGCCACCAGGGCTCGTGGCAGATTTAGCACACGCTTATGCGTATTAGAGATCTACTCCGGTCTGTCCATCACAGGATCACGCACATTTTCCGTGAGGGGAATAGACCCTCCGACTATCTTGCCAGCCTTAGCGCCACCATACCAGACACACATACATTCCAGACCGACACTGCTCCACTCCGCCTTCGCACCCTTGTACGGATGGACCAGCTTAGATATCCTGCTTTCCGTTTTCACTAGTTTAGGATTTTTGCTTTCATTAGTCTAGACATTTATTTCGGGCATCTGTTAGCCCGAAGATCGACTATGTATTGTAGTTTCTATTTCTTTTTCGTTTTTCGGTTCTTTTTGGTTTTTGGTTTGAATTTTGATTTGTGAGACGATGCAGACTATTGTATATTGATCGTTGATATTTTGGGCCCCGACTTTGAGGTCCTGATCTATGCACAGGTTGGGAATCCAGCCCAATCCCTCGTCCTTCTGGGGCGCTGTTTGTTTAAAAAAAAAAAAACCTAGCAACAAAACACAACTAACCTAGCAGCTAAAGATAACTAACCTAGCAACAAAACACAGCTAACTTAGCAGCAAGAAAGAAATAACCTAGCAACAAAAGACAACTAACCTAGCAACTACAGACAACTAACCTAGCAGACAATGGCGGCGTCTTACTAGGGTTGGTAGGCACGCCCAGGATCACATTTTTTGGGTTTTGGGGATTGGAGAGGTTAGTTTCTGGGATGAGTGGTGGTTAGGTGATAGGCCGTTGTCTAGAGATAGGCAGGTGTCGCATTCCCCCTACCTGCTTGTGCGCGACCTTTGGACGGACGGGTCGTGGGATAGGGGGAAGCTTGATAGAGAGTTGGGCTCCGGGGCGGGTTTTAGTGAGCAGTTATTAGATAGGATCCAGTAGATACCCATCTCGGGGGACGGTTCGGATGGTATGAGGTGGAGACTTACATCATCGGGTGTGTTTTCTACTACCTCGGCTTGGGAGCAGATTAGGCTGAGAGATCGGCCGAATCTTCTCTTCGGAGCCATCTGGAGCGACCTTTTCACCCCTACCATATCTGTTTTCCTTTGGCGCCTCCTCTTGCGCCGGATACCCGTGGACACTGTGTTACATGCGAGGGGGATCTCCTTCCCCTCCCGATGTGTGTGTTGTTCTGAGACCGGACGTCATGAGACCGAGACCTTCACCCACCTTTTTCTAGAAAGTGAGATTGTGAGGAGAGTGTGGGAGCATTCTGCTACTTGGACTCATATATCCCTACCCTCCACAGACAGTTTTTTTGAGCTCCTGAGTTTTTTCTCACAGAGCACACACTTTAGACACGTGAGCTTCCTCATTCCTTGTTTGATCCTTTGGTTGACCTGGACGGAAAGGAATAGTGCGAAGTATAGGGATATTACTTTCTTGCTTTCTCACATTGTTTTGCAGGTGGAGAGACACATTTCGCTCCTCACAGCGTTGGGCAGGCTTTCTGCACGTGACTGGACAGGGTGCACGCCACCGCACCAATACAGGGTGGCTCCCCCTCCGCCTGTTCGGTCCCCTCGGCCCAAAGCTGTTGCTTGGCTTCGACCCGATTCTCCTTGGGTCAAGCTGAACACCGATGGATCTTTCGATCGCCATAGCGGTACTGCCGGAGGAGGAGGCTTGATCCGGGACCACAGTGGAACTCTAATCACAGCCTTCCACACGTCCCTTCAGGCCTCCTCGAGCTATGATGCAGAGATTCAGGCATTACAAATTGGCCTTCAGATTGTTGCCAACCTCTCTAGTCATATTTGGATTGAGCTGGACGCTGCGGCTGTCGTCACCCTCCTGTCCTCGGGTCATCAGGGCTCGTGGCAG
This sequence comes from Striga asiatica, assembly GCA_008636005.1. Lineage (NCBI taxonomy): Eukaryota > Viridiplantae > Streptophyta > Magnoliopsida > Lamiales > Orobanchaceae > Striga > Striga asiatica. The sequence continues at coordinate 53,196 of BKCP01008982.1, read as the reverse complement.
ATTCAGCACCCGCTTATGCGCATTAGAGATCTACTTCGGTCTGTCCATTACAGGATCACACACATCTTTCGTGAGGGGAACAGACCTGCTGATTACCTTGCCAGCCTTGGTGCTACCATACCAGACACGCACACGTATCAGACCTACACTGCTCCACTCCGCCTTCGCATGCTAGTTCGGATGGATCAGCTGGGATATCCATCGTTTCGATTCCAGTAGATTAGGTTTTTGGTTTTGCTCTACTTAGACCATCCACTTATTTCGGGCACCTGTTAGCCCGATGACAGACCTTGTACTATTTTTATTTGCTGTTTTCGTTAGTGTAGTGTTTGGATTGTGAGACTATGTTGAGTGTTTTGGCCCATTTTAGGGCTATGATCTATATACAGGTTGGGGAGCCAGCCAAATCCCCTGCCCCTAGGGGCGTTGTTTGTTAAAAAAAAAAAAAGAAAAATAACCTAGCAACTATAGAGAACTAACCTAGGAATGACTAACCTAGCAACTACAGAGAACTAACCTAGCAACTAGAGAGAACTAACCTAGCAACTACTAACCTAGCAACTAGATCTCTAGTCATATATGGATCGAGCTGGATGCTGCGGCTGTCGCTACCCTCCTGACTTCGGGCCATCAGGGCTCGTGGCAGATTCAGCACCCGCTTCTGCGCATTAGAGATCTACTTCAGTCAGTCCATCGCAGGATCACGCACATTCTCCGTGAGGGGAACAGACCGGCTGATTACCTGGCCAGCCTTGGCGCCACCATACCAGGCCCACATACATTCCAGACCGACACTGCTCCACTCCGCCTTCGCACTCTTGTACGGATGGACCAGCTTGGATATCCAGCGTTTCGCTTTCACTAGTATAAGATTTCTATTTTCATTAGTATAGACATTTATCTCGGGCATCTTTTAGCCCGAAGATCGACTTTATATTGTAGTTTTTTGTTTCTTTTTCGTTTTTCGGTTTTTCTTTCTTGTTTTTCTTTTGTTTTTGGTTTTGATTGTCAGACTATGTAGACCTTTGTATCTGGTTCGTTGACATTTTGGGCTCCCGTTTTTGGGGCCCTGATCTATGCACAGGTTGGGGATCCAGCCCAATCCCCCGTCCTTCCGGGGCGTTGTTTGTTTAAAAAAAAAAAAAAAACCTAGCAACTACAGAGAAATAACCTAGTTGGATGGTTAGTTGTCAACGGTCAACGCCGGCGTCAACGCCAGAAGTCAACGGTCAACGCCAGAAGTCAACGGATTTCGACGGAAGTCAACGCCGGAAGTCAACGGTCAACGCCAGAGTCAACGGGTCAAAGTAATATTTACATAATTAAAATAATAAAAAGAAACGAGTAATCTTGGCCACACATGATCTGTACCAAATCTTGTGGCTAAAAATGAGTCTCACGTCCTCACTTTAAATAAGTGGATGCATTGGAACCAATCCCTATATATATATGCATGCTAACTAAACTGTTCATATTTATTTTTTTAATACTATAACGAAAAATCTCTATAGTATATGATATTTAGAAATTATAGATGATACTTTCCTTGGTGCATTATATATTTTACATTTATAAAATAAAATATATTTTATTTAAAAAAATCTTAAAATAATTTTTTCTCTTACATTTACAACTACATTTAAAATAACCAAATGGTAACCCAATGTCGTTTGTCGAATAAGTTATTTATTTAAAATCCATAAATTTGCATAGATCAACTTTTGGTATGTGTAAAAACTTAAAGATATAATTAAATATAAAAAAATTAATGAATTAAAGTAAATTATGAAATGGAGGTTTAAAAACTAACAGTTTTGCTATGGAGCCATCGGATGACTCGGCTTATGGAGCCATCCATTGTTATCCACAAATGGTGTATTGACACGTGTCCTGCAATAAATATACATTGGACACGTGTCAATACATAAAGTTATGGATGACTCCATAAGGGAGTCACCCGATGGCTCAATAAATTTACTGTAAAACGGTTTTTAACTAAATCTCTCCTTAAGTTTAGAAACTAATTTATGGAATTCTGTCGTTGAGAGCGGCCGATTCTCTCGTTGAGAGCTTCAATCCATGTCATCATCATTCAATCATTCCCAGATTTTGTAGTTTGAGATTCTGTGTTACTCCTCTGCAACTTTCTTCCCCTAATTGCCATTCCTTTAGTTCGGTATTTAAATTATTTCGGGTCTAGGGTTTTCTTATTTTCTCGCCATCAATGGGGGAACCAGGTGAGGTGGGCAAGGATGATTATCTCGCCCAAAAACTTAACAATATATCCCTCTCAGATAAAGAAACCACTTTTGTTGAGACCAAACAAGAGGATATTCAGATTAACAAATAGTGTTAGTTGTAACTTTCTAACTTTAATACAAAAAATTACAATAATAACCTTAAAACTTATCATTAGTAAAAGCATTCTTGACAATTCAAAAGTTTCAAGAAACTACTCTTCTTTTAATAGAGTTATAGATAGATAGATTATCACTTTTGTGCCGTACAAACTGGAGCTGCTCGACAATGACAAGAACGTGTGTTGTTCTGCAAGAGGCGACGACCTCTAGAGCATGGAAACAAATGGTTTTTTATGCTGAAATTCGTTTCCAACTCAAATAAATTAAAAAAAATATATATAAACAATTACTAATTAATATAGAATTTCGACTACAAGTAGAAATTCTTAATAAACTGGCAAACATACTAGCAGTCAAAAATTACGTCCGTTATGTACCAAATTCAGCACCAATTTTCTTCATTGCAAAGAATAGCAGTTCAAAGTGCGCATGACTCATAAGTCATACGTGTTACAAATAATCAAAACTTTAGTCAATATTAATGATTTAATTTTTTGTCATTGCAAGAATTGGCAGTTTAAAGTAAGCATGACTCATAATAAGTGTACAAATAGCCAAAATTTTGGTCAATAATAATAAGTTGATTGCATGATTATAAGGGCATAAATTGAATAATGAAGTCAAAAAAGGAATTGTTAATTGTCAAGCATTTGATCTGAGAGAGAGAGAGAGATACATAGTAATAATTCATTGTAACCTAGCATTTCCTTATATATGGCGATACAATTAGTTATATATACATAACATAACATTCGTGATTAAGTAAAATAAAATTATTAAGATGAATTTTGTTGGAGGTTTATTAGCAGTGGTGATGGTGGTAATGGGTATGTGGGAATGTAGTTCACCATTTCCCATACCGCCGCAGCAGGTGGCGGACCATGTCAGCGGGTTGCCCGGACAGCCATCTGTCAGTTTCAATCATTATGCCGGCTATGTCACTGTTAACCAACCTAATGGCAGAGCCCTCTTTTATTGGTTTTTTGAAGCCATCAACAAACCACAATACAAACCTCTCGTCCTTCCGATTACCTACCTTGGTGTCCCTTTATATAAGGGCAACCTCACGAGAGCGCTCTTTGCGGGCGTCAGGCAGAGGATGATCGACAAGATCTCTGGTTGGTCACATAGACATCTTTCTTTCGGTGGCCGGCTTGCGCTGATCAAGAGCACTCTTAGATCGCTTCCGATTCAGTTGCTTATGGTCCTCGACCCCCCTAGGTCTACTCTTGACGAGATAGACCAGATTATGGCCCGTTATTTCTGGGGTTACGAAGACGGTTCTAGGAGGGGGAGACGTACCCACTGGGTGAGTTGGGACTCCATCTGTCGTCCCCTCCTCGAGGGTGGGCTTGGAATTCGCCGCCTCAGGGACATCGTGACAGCTTTCTCATACAAGCTGTGGTGGCGCTTCAGGGAAGGAAAGTCGCTTTGGGCTCAGTACCTTCACGGCAAGTACTGCCCTAGACATGCCAACCACCCTTGTTGGGTGACGGCTGTTGATCATGATAGTAGACAGTGGCGGCGCCTCACTAGGGTTGGTAGGCGTGCCCAGGATCACATCTTTTGGGTTCTGGGCGAAGGCGATGTTAGTTTCTAGGATGAGTGGTGGGTAGGTGATAGGCCATTGTCTAGGGATAGGCAGGTGTCGCATTTCCCCTACCTGCTTGTGAGCGACCTCTGGACGGACAGGTCGTGGGATAGGGGGAAGCTTGATAGGGAGTTGGGGTCTGGTGCGGGTTTTAGCGAGCAGTTATTAGATCAGATCCAGCAGATCCCTATCTCGGGGGACGGTTCAGATAGCATGAGGTGGAGACTTACATTATCGGGTGTGTTTACTACTACCTCGGCTTGGAAGCAGATCAGGCTGAGGGATCGGCCTAATCTCCTCGTTCGGGCCATCTGGAGTGACTTTTTCACCCCTACGATTTCGGTGTTCCTTTGGCGCCTCTTCTTGCGCCGGATACCCGTGGATACTGTGCTACACGCGAGGGGGATCTCCTTCCCCTCTCGGTGTGTGTGTTGTTCTGAGACTGGACGCCATGAGACCGAGACCTTTACCCATCTTTTCCTAGAGAGTGAGATTGTGAGGAGAGTGTGGGAGCATTTTGCCACTTGGACACATATATCTCTACCCACCACATACAGTTTCTTTGAGCTTCTGAGTTTTTTCTCACAGAGCACACACCTTAGACACGCAGGCTTCTTCATCCCTTGTCTGATCCTTTGGTTCACCTGGACAGAAAGAAATAGTGCGAAGCATAAGGATATTACTATTATGTTTTCTCACATTGTTTTGCAGGTAGAGAGACACATTTCACTCCTCATCGCATTGGGCAGGCTCACGGACCGAGACTGGACAGACTGCACGCCACCACATCGCTACATGGTGGCCTCACCCCCGCCTGTTCGTCCCCCTCGGCCCAGAGCTGTTGTTTGGCTTCGACCTGACTCTCCGTGGGTCAAGCTAAACACTGATGGCTCATTTGATCGCCACACTGGAGTTGCCGGAGGAGGAGGCCTGATCCGGGACCATAGCGGTGACCTCATCACCGCCTTCCACACGTCTCTTCAGGCTTTCTCGAGCTATGATGTAGAGATTCAGGCATTACAGATCGGCCTTCAGATTGCTATCCACCTCTCTAGCCACATTTGGATCGAGCTAGACGCTGCGGCTGTCGTCACCCTTTTGACCTCGGGCCACCAGGGCTCATGGCAGATTCAGCACACGCTTATGCGTATTAGAGATCTACTCCGGTCTGTCCATCACAGGATCACGCACATTTTTCGTGAGGAGAATAGACCCGCCGACTATCTTGCCAGCCTTAGCGCCACCATACCAGACACACATACATTCCAGACCGACACTGCTCCACTCCGCCTTCGCACCCTTGTACGGATGGACCAGCTTGGATATCCTGCTTTCCGTTTTCACTAGTTTAGGATTTTTGCTTTCAGTAGTCTAGACATTTATTTCGGGCATCTGTTAGCCCGAAGATCGACTATGTATTGTAGTTTCTATTTCTTTTTCGTTTTTCGGTTCTTTTTGGTTTTTGGTTTGGATTTTGATTTGTGAGACGATGTAGACTATTGTATCTTGATCGTTGATATTTTGGGCCCCGACTTTGAGGTCCTGATCTATGCACAGGTTGGGAATCCAGCCCAATCCCCCGTCCTTCCGGGGCACTGTTTGTTTAAAAAAAAAACCTAGCAACAAAACATGGCTCCAGCACCCCTCTCTTTCCCGAAAAGTTCATCTCCTCGCTCCCACACTCTGGCCACTCCCACGGCGGAGCTTCTTAATCTCCTGTCCCTTCCAGATTTTCAACACGCTATAATGGATCTTTTGGGCAGATATACTCGGTTAGAAGAAGGGGAAATCCCACCCCATGAGACAGACACATCGTGCGGTCCCGTCGTCGGAGATGCTGTCCCTAACCTTCGTCCAGGTGGTAGCAATCGTCCGGTCACTTTTGGGACTTTGCCGGCGGAGTTTCACTCATCGGTCATCCCAGGCTCTTTCGGTGAAGACGGCGACACAGAGAAACTTTCCCCTCAGCTGCCCGTCAACGTGGCCTCAATCCAAGCCGCCCAAGTGGACTATCAAAACCTAATTGGAACTGGGCCTTCCTCCAAGCCCAAAATCACCTCTCACCTTGGCCACAACTCAACTGGGCCCAAATCTCACAACCAAGCCCACGTCTCACATCATTTAGGACCTTCCCCACAGCCCACTTCTCTCTCCCCCTCAACTCAGCCCGCCAACTCCCAGGATGATAGCAAACGGCCTAGCAAACCCGTCTCCCATCTTCAGCCCGCCACCAACCCCAAACCCGCTTCCCAGCCCGCCACCACCTCACCCGTCACTTTGCAGATATCCCGCCACCCCGCCTTTAGTACCGACAAACAACCGTCAGACGCTGTCAGTCCCTCCGCCGGCACAAGCGACGGCGCCGGCGACGTCTCCGTCACCGGAATTTCAAATGCCGCCGGCAACAAATCCGGAGGTGGTCGGGAGTTCATTTCCTCTGCCAGAATCCTCGGACCCCGTCCAACATCACCTCCTCCAACCGGTCAATTCGTCGGAACCATAGCTGCCGGAGACCCCGAACCGGAAGTCTTGTATGTGCCCGAAGATGGTGTGGGTGTTGTGGGCCAAACCAAAACGTCCGCGGGCCATTTTTCCGAAGCTTTCACGAATGGGACTACACCGACGGGACCACCCAAGTCCAACCCCGCTGCAGCCGGGCCATCTCCGGACACCTCCTCTGGCCCTCTCTCATTCCGGGAGGTTATTACGGGGAGGAGAGATGACAGCACGGGCGCCCCACGGCCGACACCCAAGGACTTTACCTTTGACGGGAATTACGAGCATGCTTGCGGGACCATTATCCGCCCGGAGGAGAACAAAGTCAAGGCCCGATTCACCGACGCCGAATCTGTCGCTCTTGCAGGTAAACTAGCTAACACCCTGGTCTTTAAGTTTTCATATGCTATCCCCGCTCCCCGAGAAATATCTGCTGGGTTAGGAAAACTGGGCTTTAAGGGTAGAGTGTCGTCGAAGTGGTACAATTTCAACCACCTTCTAGTCTCGTTTCACCTTCCCGAGGATTATAACGAGGTCTGGCTTAAGACCTCGATTCATTTGTGTGGATGCCCAGCTAGGGTGTTCAAATATTATGCCGGGTTTAACCCGAAGACGGAGGCGCCGGTCGTCCCCGTGTGGTGCCGCCTTCCCGGCCTCCCACCCCATCTTTATGACCGTGCTGCCATCACTACACTAGCTAAGTGTATTGGACAGCCGATTCGTATCGACGCCCCGACGGCCCTTCAGACGAGGGCTAACGTGGCGCGATTTTGCGTCGAGATAGATTTGAGAGCTGAGCTCGTTCATGAGATTGAGATTGAACAGGGTTCGGAGTCTCTCGTTCAGCGGGTGATCTATGAGAAGATCCCCGCGTTCTGCACCTCGTGCAGCCACGTGGGTCATGTTGCGGCCGATTGCTACATCAGTGGCAATAAGCCACGGCCCGCTATTCCGCAGCGCCACCGCGCGACTCAGCGGGGGCCCTCCACCAGCCGGAGGGACTCGAAGGGAAAGGGAAAAAGCCCTCTTCGCGAGCCCGAGACCCCGAAGGGGTCTAAGGATAAGGGCAAGGCTGTGATTGTCGATACTGCCCAAACTGGGAAGGATGCCCATCCTAACCAGCCTAAGCAGTTGGCCTTAGTGGGTCCCAAGCCCAAGTCCACGGGCTTTCTTCCTAGACAGACTTTACAGACGGCTTTCAAGGCCAATCACTCCTACTTTGCTATTCTCTCCCCTGAGGCGGAGAAGAGTCTGCTCCTTCCTCCAGCAGGCCTCCTAAGATTACTGATCTTACGCTTCTGGATGACGATGACCTCCTTGGAGACGACATGGACCAGCCGGACGGCACGACCAGGAGAGAGTCCATCCATCTAGCCGATGATAGTGCACGCGATGCCGGTCCTTCGACCGTGCGCGCATCTAGCCCTGTCCGATCTTCGGAATTGAGGGCTACTGCCGCCACCGCTCCCCCGAAAGGGGATGAGTCGGCCCATCCTCCCCCTGCTGAGACTCGGAGCTCGGTCGAACTGATAGTCAGCTCTCAGCCCCCTCCTACCGGCGAGCACCCGAGTGCTCTGCCTGTTGGACCCCCTCTTTCGCCCATCCCCGAGCAGATATGCGAGCTCAACCGCGCGCAACATGACGTCTCGTGCGAGAGTTTCGCCTCTAGTGCTTTTCTTCACCTTGACAGACGGGAGACAGCCCCGGAGATGGGGCAACCCGCTAGTGCTGCGATAGGCCAGTCTGTCCAGCCAGACGACTCACAGGCCACGAGTACATACCGAGGCAGACAGACCTCGAGGACCAGAGCTACGCAGCACACGAGACGGCGGACGATCTCCCCAGCTATTGGACCCTTCCGCCACACGACACGACGGACGACCTCCCATTCTTTAGGTGGCCCGAATCAGCCTCGCCATAGGCGGACTAGGTCCGGTGGCTCTTGCGACCGTTGATATGTCCATCACATCCATTACTTGGAATGGCCGTGGCCTGGCGAACAGGGCTACTCTTTCTCACCTTCACTCTCTTATCCGTGACCACAGAGTCGATTTTGTTGGCTTTATTGAGCCGATGATTCGCACTCCTTCTTTTGATCACTACTCGCATCGTCTGGGTTTCCACTCGGGCGTGGGTAATATTTCGCACAAGATCTTCTTCTTCCACTCGCGTGATTACGCTTGTCGGGTCCTCCGCGACACCGATCAGGTGCTTCACTTAGAGATTTCCGCTGCCCACCTCCCGGAGCCCATCTTTTACACCTTGGTTTATGCCAAGTGTACTAGGGTCGGGCAATATGATCTTTGGAACACCCTGCGTGAGATTGCCGAGAGTATTGAGGGATTGCCATGGATGGTTAGTGGCGATTTCAACATCTTTCTGCACCCCGATGAGCGCGTGGGTGGCCGCACGGACCGATCCCGAGAGATGTGGGATTTTGCGCAGACTGTGGCGGACTGCGAGTTGCTTGATGCTGGATGCGAGGGTGAGCCCTTCACGTGGGTTAGGGACAACCTCAAGGAGAGGCTCGACCGTGCTTTGATTTCTGAAGAGTGGTCGAAGGTGTTTGCGGTCACGACCGTCACGCACCTCACTCGATTTGGGTCTGACCATTCACCCCTCCTCATTAGATGTCGTTTTTCGAGCACTCCTCGCCGCGCTTCCTTTAGGTTCCAAAACATGTGGGTTCGCCACCACTTCTTCCACGACACTGTCAGGGATTCCTGGCTTCAGCCGACTGGGCTCTTCGGGATGCGCAATCTCGAGGCAAAGCTCGGCAGACTGCGGCGTCGGTTGAGACAGTGGAACTGGGATGTTTTTGGAAACCTTCATCACCGCCTTACTGCAGCTCAGAGTGCGCATGTGTCGGCTGAGCGGGCCTATGACCTGGACCCCACTCCGGAGAATAGGACCGCCAATGCACCGCTGCCACGCCGAGTACCATCTCCGACTCCTTATGGAGGAGGACTTCTGGAAGCAGAAGGCGGCCGTTCGCTGGGTGGCCGAGGGCGAACGGAACACTAGGTTCTTCAAGGGCTACGTTAGGCAGAAGCGTGCTAAGTCGTACATCCATAGCATCGAGGCTAATGGGTCATCCTTGACAGAGGTTCCCTCGTGGCCCCGAACGTTTCTTTTTTCCCCACCATCCCTCCTTCGGTCGATCTCATGGGCCTCTGTGAGCTCCCGAGTAGGGAGGAGGTTAGGGATGCTGTATTCGGGATTGATCCCAACAGCGTTTCTGGCCCAGATGGTTTCTCCTCCCTCTTCTATCAGGTCTGCTGGGATATTGTCGAGACTGACGTCCAGGAGGCGATGTTGGATTTTTTCTCCGGCCACCGGATGCCGGATTCCTTCATGTCTACCTCTGTCGTCTTGATCCCCAAACGACCCAACCCAAGCTCTTGGTCCGATTACAGGCCCATCAGCCTGTGTAGCGTGACCAACAAGCTCATTTCGAAGATTCTTAACGGCCGTCTTTCCCCTCTTCTCCCCTCTCTCATCTCTCCGAACCAGAGTGGATTCGTCAAGGATCGGGTCATTAGTGATAACATCCTTCTGGCCCGGGAGATGATCCACGACATCTCCCGAGCGGACTGGAAGCGGGCTCCGAATATCGCGCTGAAGCTGGACATGGCTAAGGCGTATGATAGGGTTGAGTGGCCGTTTCTTAGGGAGGCGTTGGCTAGGATGGGATTCCCTGAGCGTTGGATCAGCTTTGTGGAGGCGTGTGTGGAGCATTGTACGTTCTCGGTCCTGATTAATGGCAGCCCCACCGATTTCTTTCCCTCCTCTAGAGGCCTTAGACAGGGCGACCCTCTTTCCCCTTCCCTCTTCGTTCTTGCGGCGGACTACCTCTCTCGCTGCCTTGACGGCTTCATCCGCGACTCTCCCCACATGACCTATAGCACCTGTGGCTATGGTCCTACCGTCTCTCACCTCTCTTACGCGGATGACATCATTATCTTCACCCGGGCGGATAATGATGGACTGGTCGAGCTTATGCGCCTTTTGGAGCACTATGGCTTGGTCACTGGTCAGCTGGTCAATGTACAGAAGAGCACCTTCATCCTTTCATCTGCCACAGTGGACAGGTGGGCTCAGCGGGTCCACGACATTACTGGCTTTGCGCGTGGCGACCATCCCATTACCTACCTCGGGGTCCCCTTATATAAGGGCAACCTCACGAGAGCGCTCTTTGCGGGCGTCAGACAGAGGATGATCGACAGAATCTCCGGTTGGTCGCATAGATATCTTTCTTTCGGTGGTCGGCTAGCGCTGATCAAGAGCACTCTTAGCTCTCTTCCGATTCACTTGCTTATGGTCCTCGACCCCCCTATGTCTACTCTTGACGAGCTTGACCAGATTATGGCTCGTTATTTCTGGGGTTATGAGGACGGGTCTGGGAGGGGGAGACGTACTCACTGGGTGAGTTGGGACTCTATCTGCCGCCCCCTCCCAGAGGGTGGCCTTGGCATCCGCCGCCTTAGGGACATTGTTACAGCTTTCTCATACAAGCTGTGGTGGCGCTTCAGGGAAGGAAAGTCGCTTTGGGCTCAGTACCTTCGCGGCAAGTACTGCCCTAGACGTGCCAACCACCCTTGTTGGGTCACGGCTGTTGATCGTGATAGCAGACAGTGGCGGCGCCTCACTAGGATCGGGAGGCGAGCCCAGGATCACATCTTTTGGGTTTTGGGCAGGGGCGATGTCAGTGTTTGGGATGAGTGGTGGGTAGGTGATAGGCCGTTGTCTAGGGATAGGCAGGTGTCGCATTCCCCCTACCTGCTCGTGAGCGACCTCTGGACGGATGGGTCGTGGGATAGGGGGAAGCTTGATAGGGAGTTGGGGGCTGGTGCGGGTTTTAGCGAGCAGTTATTAGATCAGATCCAGCAGATCCCTATCTCGGGGGACGGTTCAGATAGCATGAGGTGGAGACTTACATCATCAGGTGTGTTTTCTACTACCTCGGCTTGGGAGCAGATAAGGCTGAGGGATCGGCCTAATCTCCTTTTCGGGGCTATCTGGAGTGACCTTTTTACGCCTACTATTTCGGTATTCCTTTGGCGCCTTCTCTTGCGCCGGATACCCGTCGATACTGTGCTACACGCGAGGGGGATCTCCTTCCCCTCTCGGTGTGTGTGTTGTTCTGAGACTGGACGCCATGAGACTGAGACCTTTACCCACCTTTTTCTAGAGAGTGAGATTGTGAGGAGAGTGTGGGAGCATTTTGCCACTTGGACCCATATATCCCTACCCACCACATACAGTTTTTTTGAGCTCCTGAGTTTTTTCTCACAGAGCACACACCTTAGACACGTGGGCTTCCTCATTCCTTGTCTGATCCTTTGGTTCACCTGGACAGAAAGGAATAGTGCGAAGCATAGGGATACTACTTTTATGTTTTCTCACATTGTTTTGCAGGTTGAGAGACACATTTCACTCCTCATCTCATTGGGCAGGCTCACGGCCCGAGACTGGACAGGCTGCACGCCACCACAGCGCTACATGGTGGCCCCACCACCGCCTGTTCGGACTCCTCGGGCCAGAGCTGTTGTTTGGCTTCGACCTGACTCTCCTTGGGTCAAGCTGAACACTGATGGCTCCTTCGATCGCCACACTGGAGTTGCCGGAGGAGGAGGCTTGATTCGGGACCATAGCGACGCCCTCATCACCGCCTTTCACGCGTCCATTCAGGCCTCCTCGAGCTACGACGCAGAGATTCAGGCACTACAGATTGGCCTTCAGATAGCTGCCCACATCTCTAGTCATATATGGATCGAGCTGGATGCTGCGGCTGTCGCCACCCTCCTGACTTCGGGCCATCAGGGCTCGTGGCAGATTCAGCACCCGCTTCTGCGCATTAGAGATCTACTTCAGTCAGTCCATCACAGGATCTCGCACATTTTCGTGAGGGGAACAGACCGGCTGATTACCTGGCCAGCCTTGGCGCCACCATACCAGGCACACATACATTCCAGACCGACACTGCTCCACTCCGCCTTCGCACTCTTGTATGGATGGACCAGCTTGGATACCCAGCGTTCCGCTTTCACTAGTATAGGATCTCTATTTTCATTAGTATAGACTTATCTCGGGCATCTGTTAGCCCGATGATCGACTTTATTATGTAGTTTTTTTGTTTCTTTTTCATTTTTCGGTTTTTTTCTTTTTTTTTGTTTTTCTTGTTTTTATTTTTGATTTTCAGACTATGTAGACCTCTGTATCTGGTTCGTTGACATTTTGGGCTCCCGTTTTTGGGGCCCTGATCTATGCACAGATTGGGGATCCAGCCCAATCCCCCGAAGATAACTAACCTAGCAACAAAACACAGCTAACTTAGCAGCAAGAAAGAAATAACCTAGCAACAAAAGACAACTAACCTAGCAACTACAGACAACTAACCTAGCAGACAATGGCGGCGTCTTACTAGGGTTGGTAGGCGCGCCCAGGATCACATTTTTTGGGTGTTGGGGGTTGGCGAAGTTAGTTTCTGGGATGAGTGGTGGTTAGGTGATAGGCCGTTGTCTAGAGATAGGCAGGTGTCGCATTCCCCCTACCTGCTTGTGCGCGACCTTTGGACGGACGGGTCGTGGGATAGGGGGAAGCTTGATAGAGAGTTGGGCTCCGGGGCGGGTTTTAGTGAGCAGTTATTAGATAGGATCCAGTAGATACCCATCTCGGGGGACGGTTCAGATGGTATGAGGTAGAGACTTACATCATCGGGTGTGTTTTCTACTACCTCGGCTTGGGAGCAGATTAGGCTGAGAGATCGGCCGAATCTTCTCTTCGGAGCCATCTGGAGCGACCTTTTCACCCCTACCATATCTGTTTTCCTTTGGCGCCTCCTCTTGCGCCGGATACCCGTGGACACTGTGTTACATGCGAGGGGGATCTCCTTCCCCTCTCGATGTGTGTGTTGTTCTGAGACCGGACGTCATGAGACCGAGACCTTCACCCACCTTTTTTTAGAAAGTGAGATTTTGAGGAGAGTGTGGGAGCATTTTGCTACTTCGACTCATATATCCCTACCCTCCACAGACAGTTTTTTTGAGCTCCTGAGTTTTTTCTCACAGAGCACACACTTTAGACACGTGAGCTTCCTCATTCCTTGTCTGATCCTTTGGTTGACCTGGACGGAAAGGAATAGTGCGAAGTATAGGGATATTACTTTCTTGCTTTCTCACATTGTTTTGCAGGTGGAGAGACACATTTCGCTCCTCACAGCGTTGGGCAGGCTTTCTGCACGTGACTGGATAGGGTGCACGCCACCGCACCAATACAGGGTGGCTCCCCCTCCGCCTGTTCGGTCCCCTCGGCCCAAAGCTGTTGCTTGGCTTCGACCCAATTCTCCTTGGGTCAAGCTGAACACCGATGGATCTTTCGATCGCCATAGCGGTACTGCCGGAGGAGGAGGCTTGATCCGGGACCACAGTGGAACTCTTATCACCGCCTTCCACTCGTCCCTTAAGGCCTACTCGAGCTATGATGCAGAGATTCAGGCATTACAGATTGGCCTTCAGATTGTTGCCGACCTCTCTAGTCATATTTGGATTGAGCTGGACGCTGCGGCTGTCGTCACCCTCCTGTCCTCGGGTCATCAGGGCTCGTGGCAGATTCAGCACCCGCTTATGCGCATTAGAGATCTACTTCGGTCTGTCCATTACAGGATCACACACATCTTTCGTGAGGGGAACAGACCTGCTGATTACCTTGCTAGCCTTGGTGCTACCATACCAGACACGCACACGTATCAGACCTACACTGCTCCACTCCGCCTTCGCATTTTAGCCCGAAGATCGACTTTATATTGTAGTTTTTTGTTTCTTTTTCGTTTTTCGGTTTTTCTTTCTTGTTTTTCTTTTGTTTTTGGTTTTGATTGTCAGACTATGTAGACCTTTGTATCTGGTTCGTTGACATTTTGGGCTCCCGTTTTTGGGGCCCTGATCTATGCACAGGTTGGGGATCCAGCCCAATCCCCCGTCCTTCCGGGGCGTTGTTTGTTTAAAAAAAAAAAAAAAACCTAGCAACTACAGAGAAATAACCTAGTTGGATGGTTAGTTGTCAACGGTCAACGCCGGCGTCAACGCCAGAAGTCAACGGTCAACGCCAGAAGTCAACGGATTTCGACGGAAGTCAACGCCGGAAGTCAACGGTCAACGCCAGAGTCAACGGGTCAAAGTAATATTTACATAATTAAAATAATAAAAAGAAACGAGTAATCTTGGCCACACATGATCTGTACCAAATCTTGTGGCTAAAAATGAGTCTCACGTCCTCACTTTAAATAAGTGGATGCATTGGAACCAATCCCTATATATATATGCATGCTAACTAAACTGTTCATATTTATTTTTTTAATACTATAACGAAAAATCTCTATAGTATATGATATTTAGAAATTATAGATGATACTTACCTTGGTGCATTATATATTTTACATTTATAAAATAAAATATATTTTATTTAAAAAAATCTTAAAATAATTTTTTCTCTTACATTTACAACTACATTTAAAATAACCAAATGGTAACCCAATGTCGTTTGTCGAATAAGTTATTTATTTAAAATCCATAAATTTGCATAGATCAAATTTTGGTATGTGTAAAAACTTAAAGATATAATTAAATATAAAAAAATTAATGAATTAAAGTAAATTATGAAATGGAGGTTTAAAAACTAACAGTTTTGCTATGGAGCCATCGGATGACTCGGCTTATAGAACCATCCATTGTTATCCACAAATGGTGTATTGACACGTGTCCTGCAATAAATACACATTGAACACGTGTCAATACATAAAGTTATGGATGACTCCATAAGGGAGTCACCCGATGGCTCAATAAATTTACTGTAAAATGGTTTTTAACTAAATCACTCCTTAAGTTTAGAAACTAATTTATGGAATTCTCTCGTTGAGAGCGGCCGATTCTCTCGTTGAGAGCTTCAATCCATTTCATCATCATTCAATCATTCCCAGATTTTGTAGTTTGAGATTCTGTGTTACTCCTCTGCAACTTTCTTCCCCTAATTGCCATTTCTTTAGTTCGGTATTTAAATTATTTCGGATCTAGGGTTTTCTTATTTTCTCGCCATCAATGGGGGAACCAGGTGAGGTGGGCAAGTATGATTATCTCGCCCAAAAACTTAACAATATATCCCTCTCAGATAAAGAAACCACCTTTGTTGAGATCGAACAAGAGGATATTCAGATTAACAAATAGTGTTTGTTGTAACTTTCTAACTTTAATACAAAAAATTACAATAATAACCTTAAAACTTATCATTAGTAAAAGCATTCTTGACAATTCAAAAGTTTCAAGAAACTACTCTTCTTTTAATAGAGTTATAGATAGATAGATTATCACTTTTGTGCCGTACAAACTGGAGCTGCTCGACAATGACAAGAACGTGTGCTGTTCTGCAAGAGGCGACAACCTCTAGAGCACGGAAACGAATGGTTTTTTATGCTGCAATTCGTTTCCAACTCAAATAAATAAATAAAATATATAAACAATTACTAATTAATATAGAATTTCGACTACAAGTACAAATTCTTAATAAACTGGCAAACATACTTGCAGTCAAAAATTACGTCTGTTATGTACCAAATTCAGCACCAATTTTCTTCATTGCAAAGAATAGCAGTTCAAAGTGCGCATGACTCATAAGTCATAAGTGTTTACAAATAATCAAAACTTTAGTCAATATTAATGATTTAATTTTTTGTCATTGCAAGAATTAGCAGTTTAAAGTAAGCATGACTCATAATAAGTGTACAAATAGCCAAAATTTTGGTCAATAATAATGAGTTGATTGCATGATTATAAGGGCATAAATTGAATAATGAAGTCAAAAAAGGAATATTGCCAAGCATTTGATCTGAGAGAGAGAGAGAGATACATAGTAATAATTCATTGTAACCTAGCATTTCCTTATATATGGCGATACGATTAGTTATATATACATAACATAACATTCGTGATTAAGTAAAATAAAATTATTAAGATGAATTTGGTTGGAGGTTTATTAGCAGTGGTGATGGTGGTAATGGGTATGTGGGAATGTAGTTCACCATTTCCCATACCGACGCAGCAGGTGGCGGACCATGTCAGCGGGTTGCCCGGACAGCCATCTGTCAGTTTCAATCATTATGCCGGCTATGTCACTGTTAACCAACCTAATGGCAGAGCCCTCTTTTATTGGTTTTTTGAAGCCATCAACAAACCACAAAACAAACCTCTCGTCCTTTGGCTCAACGGAGGTAATTAAATAATTAAACAAGTGGTTATTTCCACAAATTTCATTTTATTTTATTTTATTTTTTTAGTTAATAAACACCATTATACACTAATTGATACAAATATTTAAACCAATTAGTGTACCCTTTGCAGTTAATGTTTCACGAATCATACAAGAAATGAAATTCTTTCTCAACCATACCATGATTAAACATTCAGTAATTCACTTTATTTAAATTAAGATGATTTAATAGAAAATAAATAAATGAAACATTATAGTTACCATTGATCATATTGAGAATTATATATATATATATATATATATGTTTTTATTCAGGTCCTGGATGCTCATCAATAGGCTTTGGGCAATCACTAGAGCTGGGACCTTTCTTTCCTCGGAAAGGGACGAAGCCAGAGCTCAAGTTCAACAACCATACATGGAACAAAGGTACTGATCACAAGTCACAACACAATTATATAATATATTTAATCCCTATTTCGATCTATAATGACTTGTTTATTTGTCCTTTGCATGATAATTATTTGACTGCAGCGGCCAATTTACTGTTTTTGGAATCTCCCGTTGGCGTTGGATTCTCATATACAAACACATCTAGTGATCTCAGTCACCTTGGTGACAACATGACAGGTAATTACCATTATCCTATTTACTCTTTGTACTCACATCATACTTAACACTTTCATTCATTATTTACTGACATAACATATATATTCCTTTGTGTTATTAAATTAGCTTCCGATTCCTACAACTTTTTTGGTGAGCTGGTTCCAAAGGTTCCCACAATATAAATCTCACGACTTCTACATTGCTGGGGAAAGTTACGGAGGTACGTAACTAACTAAAGTTGTACTAATGTACTATATATCTACATGATCACAAATAATTACACATGTTTTTATTTTTTATTGATTTCTTTTAATATATTGTTCATCGAATATCTTAGGCTATTATGTCCCTCAGATTGCGAACCTTGTTGTTGAGAAAAACAAAATTGCACTTAAAGACCACTTGATTAACATCAAAGGAATTTTGGTATGGATTTTCTCAGTTACTAGTGCTTTTAGTTATTTTACTATAGATATCTGTAGGGTCAATAAGTATAATAAGATGTATTAATTAATGTGTAAATTTCGGCAGATAGGGAATGCAGAGCTGGATGATGAAACAGACCAAAAAGGAATGATAGAGTATGCGTGGGACCATGCGGTTATATCAGATGCAGTGTATGATGAGATTAAGAAAGAATGTGATTTCAGTAGCTTAAAGTTGACTAAGGAATGCAATCATGGATTAGATAAGTACTTTGATGTGTATGACATCATAGATATGTACAGTTTGTATGCCCCTGTTTGTGTTGATGATAACATTGGTACCACCATTTCCAAACCCTCTGGTGTTTCCAGATTTTTAACTAAAAATATTGTTAGTTGGTGATGGTTTTTTGTTATTTGATCATTAATTGTTGTCCAATATTATTACCATTTAACTTCTTTTTTTTTGTGTATTTATGATAATTGAATAATTGGCTAGTATGGAAGAAGGAAGCCGTTATCTGGGTACGACCCTTGTGCCTATTCGTATACTAATGTTTATTTTAACCGAGCGGATGTCCAACGTGCTCTTCATGCTAATGTCACTGGACTTCGTTATCCCTGGACAAGTTGCAGGTATGAGGTAACTAATAATAATTTTATTTGTACGAATTTGAGTAAGGTTAATTAATTAGTTAGTGTTGGTCCATGATATTTTATATATCAGCGATGCCATTGAGAAGTGGAAAGACGCTCCTTTCTCCATACTCCCTATTCTGAGACAACTTATTGCTGCGGGGCTACGCATTTGGGTTTACAGGTACTTAGAAAATAATCAATATATGTATATATATAGTTTAAAATTAGTTGTTAATTGTATTGTGATGTTTGAAAGTAATTAATAAAAATGAGATGAATGAATGTATAGCGGAGATACAGATGGTAGAGTACCAGTTACAGCGACGAGGTACAGTTTAAGAAAGTTGGGTTTGCGGGTGAAACATGATTGGACTGCATGGTATACTAACAACCAACAGGTATATATACATTACTCATATAGAAAATTAATTAATTAATTACATGCTTTAGAAATTAATTAGCATAAACTTGATATGATGATATTATTACTTATGCATGTGGGTGGATGGACAGTTAAGTATGATGGTTTAACGTTTGTGAGTGTAAGGGGAGCTGGGCATCAAGTTCCTACTTTCAAGCCAAGAGAAGCCCTTCAGCTCTTCCAACATTTTCTCAACAACCAAACCCTTCCCTCTAAACCCTTTTGAGTACCATATCATCTATATATCTATCTCCATAAAGAAAGAAAGAAAGAAAGAAAGAAAGAAAGAAAGAAGGTTGTAAGAACCAACTTTGATCCATCATTGTTTCTCAAACATTTATAAAATTATTATGTACTTTTTTATTATCCAGTCACGATTAATTTGGCTGTTGCAAGTTTGATTTTGTTGATCTTATGATCTATGTAATGAAAATTGCAAGTACAAATGTGTTGACTCATTATTTCGATCCATATATCATTTTGTCACTAGCTCTATAGTCCCATTTTTACCAAACATGAATGACCACAACTTCTAGTTCTGTGGGTTGGGAAACCTTCAATCCTTTTAATTAGAAGTGACTCGTATCAAATATGATTTCATTATTAAGCTATTGTTTTGAACCAATTACTATATCTTTTTTATCATTATTACTTTTTTTATAAAATATATATATATATAGGGGACGGATCCAATGAGACCATTCCTTAAAATGAGTACGTGAGACTGAATCTTAGCCACTCATTTTGTCTAGATCAAAATCAATTAAAATATACATTAATTAAATAATAAAATAATTATTAGTTGACTCCGGCGTTGACCGTTGACTCCAGCGTTGTCTTCCGGTGAAAGTCGTTGACTTCTGGCGTTGACCGTTGACTTCCGGCGTTGACCCGTTGCATTGAAATAAATAACCTAGCAACAAAAAACACTCAACCTTGAGTGGTGTAGTGGTTGCATTGCTTGTCTTGCTTCCATGAGGTACCAGGTTCAAATCCTATGGGTTGCAATTTTTTACAAAAAAAAAACAAAGCAACAAAAGACAACTAACCTAGTAGCATCAAACAACTAACCTAGCAGCAATAAAATACAACTAATCTAGCAGCATAAGAAAACTAATCTAGCAGCAAGAAAGAAATAACCTAGCAACAAAATACAACTAACCTAGCCACGACCCATTCTCCCGCAGCGCCACCGCGCGACCCAGCAGGGACCCTCCACCAGCCAGAGGGATCCGAAGGGAAAGGGCAAAAGCCCTCTCCGCGTGCCCGAGACCCCGAAGGGGTCTAAGGATAAGGGCAAGGCTGTGATTGTCGATACTGCCCAAACTTAGTAGGGCCCAAGCCCAAGTCCACGGGCTTTCTCCCCAGACAGACCTTACAGTCGGCCTTCAAGGCCAATCACTCGTATTTTGCTATTCTCTCTCCAGAGGCAGAGAAGGAGGCTATGCCTTCTTCCAGCGGACCACCTAAGATTACCGATCTTACGCTTCTGGATGACGACGACCTCCTCGGAAACGATATGGACCAGCCGGACACCACGCCCAGGGGAGAGTCCATCCACCTATCCGATGACAGTGCGCGCGATGCCGGTCCTTTGACTGTGCGCGTATCTAGCCCGATCGGATCTTCGGATGTGAGGGCTACTGTCGTCACCGCTACCCCGAAAGGGGATGAGTCGGCCCATCTCCTCCCTGCTGAGATTGGGAGCTCGGCTGAGCATATAGCCAGCTCCCAGCCTCCTCCTGGCGGCGAGCACCCGAGTGCTCCGACCGCTGGTTCCTCTCTTTCACCCATACCCGAGCAGGTATGCGGGCTTAACCGCGCTCAGCATGACGTCTCATGCGAGAGCTTCACCTCTAGTGCCTTCGTTCACTACGACAGACAGGAGACTGCCCCGGAGATGGGGCAACCCGTTAGTGCTGCTATAGATCAGTCTGGCCAGCCTGACGACTCACAGGCCACGAGCACATACCGAGACAGACAGCCCACGTGGACCAGAGGCACGCAGCGCACGACATGCCGGACGATCTCCCCTGCTATTGGATCCTTCCGCCGCATGCCTTCTTTAGGTGGCCCGACTCAGCCTCGCCATAGGCGGACTCCGTCCGATGGCTCTTGCGACCGTTGATATGTCCATCACATCCATTACTTGGAATGGCCGTGGCCTGGCGAATAGGGCTACTCTCTCTCACCTTCACTCTCTCATTCATGATCACAGAGTCGATTTTGTTGGCTTTATTGAGCCGATGATTCGCACACCTTCTTTTGACTACTACTCGCGTCGTCTTGGCTTCCACTCGGGCGTGGGTAATATTTCGCATAAGATCTGGTTCTTCCACTTGCGTGACTACACTTGTCAGGTCCTCCGTGACACCGATCAGGTGCTTCACGTTGAGCTTTCTGCTGCCCACCTCCCAGAGCCCGTCTTTCACACCTTGGTTTATGCCAAGTGTACTAGGGTCGGGCGATATGACCTTTGGGACACCCTGCGTGAGATTGCCGAGAGTATGGAGGGATTGCCATGGATGGTTAGTGGCGATTTCAACATCTTTCTGCATCCCGATGAGCGTGTGGGTGGCCGTACGGACCGGTCACGGGAGATGTGGGATTTTGCTCAGGCGGTGGCGGACTGCGAGTTAATTGACATTGGATGTGATGGTGAGCCCTTCACGTGGGTGAGGGACGTGTTGGGTTCGCTTGTACCGTACGGGTCTTTGCAGTGAAAAAAATATTTTAAAAAACAAGTATTTATCATATAAATACTTAACCCGTAAATACATAAAGCGAATAAACAGATCGTCATCATTTAAAACATGTATAAATATAAATTTTGATTTGAAGATAGTTTCGAAATTACCTCAACTTGAACTCCTTCAAATTGACGATGATAGAGGAAATCAATTCCCGGTTTAGTAACGATCTTCTTGTTACTCACTTTAGGAATCCAATCGTCTTCCCTCTAATAGTATCCACCTTTTGAAACCCGACTCCGAAAGATAATTTCTTCGCTAGTAGAAATTACTCGGTTTTTTAATAAGTATAGAAATATATTTTATGAGGAGTTTTACAAGAACTATTCTTGTTTTAGAGAGATTATAATTTTCTTAACTTTCTTAAATTTTTCAAGACTTAAATTTTTCTCACAAACTTAGCAATTATGAACATTAAGTATGTCCATATTTATACTAAAAATTTAGGTATAAAATAATGATGTCTTGAATAACTTTCACAAGAAATGTAAACATATTCAACTTAAAATATTTATGTCTTAAATAATTTTCACAAGAAATGTCAAAAAGTCTTGTATCACTTTTACAAGTTATCTTAAAAAGTCTTGTATTACTTTTACAAGTTAATACAAGAATATAATATAATATGATGTAGGATCCCATCCCATCCATTATATTATTATTATTATTATTTAATCTTTAATCTCAATTAAAAATTAATAATAATAATAAACAAATAATTTTAAACTCTTTCAAAATTATTTGTATATATATTTTCTCCCATATAAAATCTCCTCATTTAATAATCATATTATTATTTGAAATTGAACTTTAAAATCCAACTATTAATTTAGTAATTACATTAATTACTTAATTAATATCCAAAATAAAATTAATCAATCTAATTGATTAATTTAGTATATTCCTTTAATTGACATCTAATCAAAATTAGATTTGTCAATTAATTCTAACTCTTTAGAAATACTAATTTCATTTTGCCTTCATTCAAAAATTGGTGTGACCTTTTAGGTTCACTTTTAATACTAGTAGTGAGTTTACAACTCTTTGTAATTTGAATTAATCTAATTAATTCTTATTCATGAAATTACCTCCTTAATTTCAAAAACCCACATATCATGGGAACATCTAGCAAGTAGCATGAATCTAGTATTAAGTGAATAGCGAGTAAACCTTTTCGATTACAAGTCCATACATGTAAAATCCTTTCGACAACTAATTTCCCGATTAAATCTTGGGTATGGCTTTTAGTCAAAACCCATTTGATTTAACAACTATGATTCCATTTCAAGTAGTAATTCGTGTATGAATCTCTATTCATCCTGCCTTGGCCAAGGTCTTTGAATCACAAACTATGAAAAACATAGGAAATTCACTTATCCTTATAAGTGTTGAATTCTTTGTTGGCCACAGATAAACCTCCATACATATTAATACAGTACCCAAAATATCCCTTTTGTGATTGTCTAGCAATCAAAAGATAAATCAAAGTAAAGCACAATATGCATAAGATTACTATCGTGCCTCAAGTCAGAGGATCAATCATGTACTATTGTAACATGAAAATTCTTATTCGACAGTAAAAAGTTCCATTTAAGAATTTTCATACGGTCATGCTCAGTGAACTTGTTTCCTAACAAGCACCCACATATATGTATTTGCGTCCAACGCTAATATTGATGGAATGCAACATTCTTGTCCAACAAGTATACATCATATGTGCAAGTCTTACCGGGTTATTCAATATCCCATCTCGAAATATCCATCGACTTGGAACTTTATTTTAAGATCAAAACTTTCAAAGCATCTTCCATGATTACCATCCAATGCGTAACCATACCTTATAGTTTTTAATGATCTAGGGACTTTATCATATGTTCAAATATACATAAGATAAAGTAATGCCTTTTATTTAATATAAATTCCAATAAATTGTATTTACAAGTAGAATGTATCCAATCTGATTGGAACGTTGGGTATTCTACTCTAACAGGACGAACTCAAAGAGAGGTTAGACCGTGCCTTGGTTTCTGAGGCGTGGGCGAAGGTGTTTGCGGTTACGACTGTCACACACCTTACTCGATTTGGGTCTGACCATTCACCCCTTCTCATCCGGTGCCGATTTTCGAGCACCCCCCGCCGCTCCTCATTTAGGTTCCAGAACATGTGGGTTCGCCACCACTCCTTCCACAACACTGTCAGGGATTCCTGGCTTTAGCGGACTGGGCTCTTCGGGATGCGCAATCTCAAGGCGAAGCTCGGCAGACTGCAGCGTCAGTTGAGACAGTGGAACTGGAATGTTTTTGGAAACCTTCGTCACCGCCTTGCTGCGGCTCAGAGTGCGCACGCGACGGCTAAGCGGGCCTATGACCTGGACCCCACTCCGGAGAATAGGACTGCCATGCACCGCTGCCACGCCGAGTACCAGCTCCGACTCCTTATGGAGGAGGACTTCTGGAAGCAGAAGGCAGCCGTTCGCTGGGTGGCCGAGGGCGAGCCGAATACTAGGTTCTTCCAGGGCTACATTAGGCAAAAGCGTGCTAAGTCGTACATCTATAGTATCGAGGCTGATGGGTCATCCTTGACACAGGAGGCTCAGATTCGGGAGTCGCCTGTTGCTCACTTCCAGACCCTCTTCACCTTTGACAGAGGGTCCCTTGTGGCCCCGACCACTTCTCTTTTCCCCACCATCTCTCCTTCGGTCGATCTCATTGGCCTCTGTGAGCTCCCGAGTAGGGAGGAGGTTAGGGATGCTGTATTCGGGATTGATCCCAATAGCGTTTCTGGCCCGGATGGTTTCTCTTCCCTCTTCTATCAGGTCTGTTGGGATCTTGTCGAGATTGACGTCGAGGAGGCGATGTTGGATTTTTTCTCCGGCCACCGGATGCCGGATTCCTTCACGTCTACCTCTGTCGTCTTGATCCCCAAAAGACCCAACCCGAGCTCTTGGTCCGATTACAGGCCCATCAGCCTGTGTAACATGACCAACAAGCTCATTTCGAAGATCCTTAACGTCTGTTTTTCCCCTCTCCTCCCCTCCCTCATCTCTCCGAACCAGAGTGGATTCGTCAAGGATCGGGTCATTAGTGATAACATCCTTTAGGCCCAGGAGATGATCCACGACATCTTCCGTGCAGACTGAAAGCGGGCTCCGAATATCGTGCTGAAGCTAGATATGGCTAAGGCGTATGATAGGGTAGAGTGGCCGTTTCTTAGGAAGGCCCTAGCTAGGATGGGATTCCCTGAGCGTTGGATCAGTTTTGTCGAGGCGTGCATGGAGCACGGCACGTTCTCGGTCCTGGTCAATGGCAGCCCCACCGATTTTTTTCCCTCATCTAGAGGCCTTAGACAGGGCGACCCCCTGTCCCCCTCCCTTTTCGTCCTTGCGGCGGACTACCTCTCTCGCTGCCTTGACGGTTTCATCCGCGACTTTCCTCATATGACGTATAGCACCCGTGGCTATGGACCTTCCATCTCTCACCTCTCTTATGCGGATGACATCATCATCTTCACCTGGGCATATGATGATGGACTAGTCGAGCTCATGCGCCTTTTGGAGCACTATGCCTCGGTTACCGGTCAGCTGGTCAGTGTGCAGAAGAGCACATTCACTCTCTCCTCTTCCAGCGTGGCTAGGTGGGCTCAGCGGGTCCACGACATTACTGGCTTTGCGCGTGGCGATCTTCCGATTACCTACCTTGGCGTCCCTTTACATCAGGGCAACCTCACGGGAGCGCTCTTTGCGGGCGTCAGGCAGAGGATGATCGACAGGATCTCTGGTTGGTCGCATAGACATCTTTCTTTCGGTGGTCGGCTTGCGCTGATCAAGAGCACTCTTAGCTCTCTTCCGATTCACTTGCTTATGGTCCTCGACCCCCCCTAGGTCTACTCTTGACGAGATAGACCAGATTATGGCTCGTTATTTCTGGGGTTACGAGGACGGTTCTGGGAGGGGGAGACGCACCCACTGGGTGAGTTGGGACTCCATTTGTCGCCCCCTCCTCGAAGGTGGTCTTGGCATCCGCCGCCTCAGGGACATTTTTACAGCCTTCTCATACAAGCTGTGGTGGCGCTTCAGGGAAGAAAAGTCGCTTTGGGCTCAGTACCTTCGCGGCAAGTACTGCCCTAGATGTGCCAACCACCCTTGTTGGGTGACGGCTGTTGATCATGATAGTAGGCAGTGGCGGCGCCTCACTAGGGTTGGTAGGCGCGCCCAGGATCACATCTTCTGGGTTCTGGGCGAGGGCGATGTTAGTTTCTGGGATGAGTGGTGGGTAGGTGATAGGCCGTTGTCTAGAGATAGGCAGGTGTCGCATTCCCCCTACCTGCTTGTGAGCGACCTCTGGACGGACGGGTCGTGGGATAGGGGGATGCTCGATAGGGAGTTGGGGTCTGGTGCGGGTTTTAGCGGGCATTTATTAGTTCAGATCCAGCAGATCCCTATCTCGGGGGACGGTTCAGATAGCATGAGATGGAGACTTACATCATCGGGTGTGCTTTCTACTACCTCGTCTTGAGAGCAGATCAGGCTGAGGGATCGGCCTAATCACCTCTTCGGGGCCATCTAGAGTGACCTTTTCACCCCTACTATTTCGGTGTTCCTTTGGCGCCTCCTCTTGCGCCGGATACCCGTCGATCTACACGCGAGAGGGATCTCCTTCCCCTCTCGGTGTGTGTGTTGTTTTGAGACTGGACGCCATGAGACCGAGACCTTTACCCACCTTTTTCTAGAGAGCGAGATTGTGAGGAGAGTGTGGGAGCATTTTCCCTCTTGGACACATATATCCCTACCCACCACATACAGTTTTTTTGAGCTACTGAGTTTTTTCTCACAGAGCACACACCTTAGACACGTGGGCTTCCTCATTCCTTGTCTGATCCTTTGGTTCACCTGGACAGAAAGGAATAGTGCGAAGCATAGGGATATTACTTTTATGTTTTCTCAAATTGTTTTGCAGGTTGAGAGACACATTTCACTCCTCATCGCATTGGGCAGGCTCACGGCCCGAAACTGGACAGGCTGCACACCACCACATCGCCACATGGTGGCCCCTCCACCACCTGTTCGGCACCCTCGGCCCAGAGCTGTTGTTTGGCTTCGACCTGACTCTCCGTGGGTCAAGCTGAACACTGATGGCTCCTTTGATCGCCACACTGGAGTTGTCGGAGGAGGACGCTTGATACGGGACCATAGCGGCGTCCTCATCACCGCCTTCCACGCGTCCCTTCAGGCCTCCTCGAGCTATGATGCAGAGATTCAGGCACTACAGATCGGCCTTCAGATTGTTGTAGACCTCTCTAGCCACATTTGGATCGAGCTAGACGCTGCAGCTGTAGCCACCCTTCTGACCTCAGACCACCAAGGCTCGTGGCAGATTCAGCACCCGCTTATGTGTATTAGAGCTCTACTCCGGTCTGTCCATCACAGGATCACGCACATTTTCCGTGAGGGGAACAGACCTGCCGACTATCTGGCCAGCCTTGGCGCCACCATACCAGACACACATACATTTCAGACCAACACTGCTCCACTCCGCCTTCGCACTCTTGTACGGATGGACCAGCTTGGATATCCAGCCTTCCGCTTTCAGCAGGTTAGGATTTTTTCTTTCATTAGTATAGACATTTATTTCGGGCATCTGTTAGCCTGAAGATCGACTTTGTATTATAGTTTTTGTTTCTTTTTCGTTTTTCGGCTTTTCTTTTTTGTTTTTTCTTTTGTTTTTGATTTGGATTAGTGACACTGTGTAGACTATTGTATCTTGCTCGTTGATATTTTGGGCCCCCGTTTTTGGGGCCCTGATCTATGCACAGGTTGGGGACCTGGCCCAATCCCCCGCCCTTCCGGGGCGTTGCTTGTTTAAAAAAAAAAAACCTAGCAGCATCAGACAACTAACCTATCAACAAAACACAACTAACCTAGCAGCTACAGATAACTAACCTAGTAACAAAAGACAACTAATCTAGCAGCAAGAAAGAAATAACCTAGCAACTTAAGACAACTAACCTAGCAACACACATCTAGTCATATTTGGATTGAGCTGGACGCTGAGGCTGTCGTCACCCTCCTGTCCTCGGGTCATTAGGGCTCGTGGCAGATTCAGCACCCGCTTATGCGCATTAGAGATCTACTTCGGTCTGTCCATTACAGGATCACACACATCTTTCGTAAGGGGAACAGACCTGCTGATTACCTCGCCAGCCTTGGCGCTACCATACCAGACACGCACACATATCAGACCTACACTGCTCCACTCCGCCTTTGCACGCTAGTTCGGATGGATCAGCTGGGATATCCATCGTTTCGATTCCAGTAGATTAGGTTCTTGGTTTTGCCACTTAGACCATCCACTTATTCCGGGCACCTGTTAGGCCGATGACAGACCTTGTACTATTTTCATTTGCTGTTTTCGTTACTGTAGTGTTTGGAAAAAAAAAAAACCTAGCAACAAAACTCAACTAACCTAGCAGAAAGAAATAAATAACCTAGCAACAACAGATAACTAACCTAGCAACAAAACACAACTAACCTAGCAACAACAGACAACTAACTTAGCAACAAAAGACAACTAACCTAGCAGTAAGAAAGAAATAACCTAGCAACAAAAGACAACTAACCTAGCAGCATCAGACAGCAACAAAACTCACAGATGTGCCAGAGAATGCAAATGCTCTCACTTCTCTCTACACTTCTCTCTCTAGAATTTGTTCATTCCGCCTCCATCATCATCCTCCCTTCCACCACCGCAGCAGCCACCGTATAGCCGGCCCTTCACTCGCCGCCGCCGCCGGCCGGCCCCCGGCTGCCGGGATTTCACCATTTCGCCTCAATGAACTCACCGTCAATCTCCCCGGCCCTCAACCTAACCCCATCTATTTGCAACCAAGAACCGGCCATATGCTCACCGTCGCCGGTCAAATGCTTGCCGACTCCATTTAACCCGGCAGCATCAACTTCAGCGGATCTAAAAGCACAAAAGCTCTCAACAGTTTCAATGGTGAATCTCCAACCCACTTCACTTTCGTCCTCACAACACCTCAACAACACTTTGTCCAAACTCACGCAGCTCCAAACCAGTTCACAGCAAGAATTCTCCAACCTTTTTCGGCTCCCAGAATTCCATCAATTCGTGAAGGTTTTTTTGAGCGCTAACTCGCGGCGTGAAAATGAGGAGGTACCAGTCAATGAAGCTCCCATCGCCGACCTCACATACAACCACAAAAATTTCGTCGCCGGTAGCGAAATTCAAAGGCCGGTTACCTTTGGTTCCTTTTCACCGGAGGAAAACCCACTGGCCATCACAGATCCAATTGTTGAAGACATTGCTACAGGAAATTGTACCCCTCAGCTGCTTCCGGATTTGGACCAAACCCACACAAATCACGTGGTCAAACAAAATCAAATACGAGATGGGCCAATCCCCTTTGGGCCCAAATTACCCAACCCTGCTACCTCATCTCAAAATAATATTCACCCATCCCAAATCAGCCCTTTTGGCGTGACCCAAAATTCCACACGGCCCATGCCACTGCTGCCACCAACCAACCCGCAAACGAGCACTACCATCACCGGCCAACCGGCTACCTCCGATCAACTACCCCACGCCGGCGCCGTCACCGGTGCCGCCATCGGAAGTTCCAAGCTGGCCGGAAAATTGTGCGAGGGTCTCCCGAAATCGATAACTACGGCCGGAATTCTTGGCCCGCGACCAAAGGTACCTTCTCCAACCGGAAATATTGCCGGAAAATCCAACTCTGATGCCAGAAACACCGAACAGGCCGTCTTATATGTTCGGGAAGATGGTGTGATTGCGACAAGCCCGAACTCGACGACCGCGGTACCTTTTACCGGACACTCCCCGAATGGGGCGACGCCAATGGACGCCTCCACGACCAACCCCTCTAATCCCGCCGCAACCGGACCTCGTCCGGGCTCCTCCACTGGTCCGCTCTCTTTCCGAGAAGCTATTACGGGGAAGAGAGATTCGGGCTCCAAGATTACTCCGAGGCCGACACCCAAGGAGTTCCTCTTTGACGGGGACTATGACCACGCTTGCGGGACCATCATCCGCTCGGAGGGGAACAAAGTGAAGGTCCGATTCTCACAGGCCGAAGCTGACACCCTCGCAGGTAAATTAGCGAACACTCTGATCTTTAAGTTCACCTATGCTATCCCTCCCCCCCGAGACTTAGCTGCTGGATTAGGAAAATTGGGGTTTACGGGTAGGTTCTCATTTAAGTGGTATAACTTCAATCATCTTCTAGTCTCTTTTAATCTCTCCGAAGATTATAATGAGACATGGCTTAGGACTGGTATTTCTGTGTGTGGATGCCCAGCTCGGGTATTCAAGTATACTTCCGGGTTTAACCCGAAGACGGAGA
The DNA here is from genome assembly GCA_008636005.1 of Striga asiatica. Classification (NCBI taxonomy): domain Eukaryota; kingdom Viridiplantae; phylum Streptophyta; class Magnoliopsida; order Lamiales; family Orobanchaceae; genus Striga; species Striga asiatica. The sequence goes on along the minus strand of BKCP01008982.1, from coordinate 23,272 downwards.
CGCCGGTTGTCCCCGTGTGGTGCCGCCTCCCCGGCCTCCCACCACATCTGTATGACCGGGATTCCATCACCACACTTGCTAAGTGTGTCGGAAAACCGGTCCGCATTGATGCCCCGACTGCTCTTCAGTCCAGGGCTAATATGGCGCGGTTCTGTGTTGAGATTGATCTCAGAGTGGAGCCTATCCACGAGATTGAGATTGAGCAGGGTTCAGAGACCTTTGCTCAGCGGGTGATCTATGAGAAGATCCCTGCTTTCTGTTCCGCGTGCAGTCATGTTGGTCATATAGCGGCCAACTGCTATATCAGTGGCAATAAGCCACATCCCGCTCAGCCTCCGCGCCGTCATACGACCCAGCCCGGACCCTCCACCAGCCGGAGGGAACCGAAGGGAAAGGGCATAGACCCTCTCCAGACACCCAAATCCCCAAAGGGGGCCACGGATAAGGGTAAGGCGAAGATGGACGCCACTGCCCAAACTGGGAAGGATGCTCACCCTAACCAGTCAGACCGAGTGATCATAGTTGGGCCCAAGGCCAAGGTGACGGGCTTTATTCCCAGAGAGACACTTCAGTCGGCCTTCAAGGCCAAACACTCGTTCTTTGCGCCCCTTTCCCCTGAGTCACAGGATGAGGCTGAACCTTCATCTAGGGACACACACTGTCTTTCGAATCCTGCCCTTTTAGAGGACGACGACCTCTTAGCTGATGATCTAGAGCAGACGGCCACTTTGCCCACTGGTCCGGGCACCCATCTCCCTCATGACAGCATCCGTGATGCTGTCCCTTTGTCTATCCTCCCACATAGCCAGGATTGCTCCTTGGAGATGAGGACAGCTTTTGCTACTGCTTCCTCGAAAGGGGAATTGCCGTCTCACCTCCCTTCTGCGGAGATTAAGACGTCGACTGAGCCTATAGCTCCCCAGTCACACTCTGACGGCGAGCATCCGGGTGCTCGGCCGGATGGAGTCTCTCCCCCCCTCCCCCTCTCTGAGCAGGTATGCGGTCTTAACCGCGCTCAGCACGACGTCTCGTGCGAGAGTTTTGCCTCCAGTGCTTTCGTACATTATGATAGACGGGAGGCACGCCCGGACATGGGGCAGACACCTAGTGTCAGTTTTGGTCAGATTGCTCAGCCTGATGACTCGCAGGCCACGAGCGCTTTCCGAGGGCGATCCACCTCCAATACCATTCCCACACCACGTATGACGAGGAGGACCGTCTCTCCGATCCTTCGTCGATCATCTCGCCACCTACCCCCTCCCTCAGGTGGTCTGACTCAGCCTCGCCACAGGCGGACACAGTCCGGTGGCCCCTCTGATAGTTGATATGTCTATTACGTCCATTACCTGGAATGGACGGGGACTGGCTAATAGGGCCACTCTCGCTCATCTTCGCTCTCTCATTCATGATCATAGATTGGACTTCGTCGGCTTCATTGAGCCGATGATTCGCTCCCCTAACTTTGACTACCTCTCTCGCCGTCTTGGTTTTCATTCGGCTGTGGGTAACACTTCTCATAAGATCTTTTTCTTCCACTCGCGTGACTACACTTGTCGGGTCCTCCACGACACCGATCAGCTGCTTCACGTAGAGATTTCCGCTGCCCATCTCCCGGAGCCCATCTTTCACACCTTGGTTTATGCCAAGTGTACTAGGGTCGGGCGATATGATCTTTGGGACACCCTGCGTGAGATTGCCGAGAGTATGGAGGGATTGCCATGGATGGTTAGTGGCGATTTCAACATCTTTCTGCACCCCGCTGAGCGCGTGGGTGGCCGCACGGACAGATCCCGAGAGATGTGGGATTTTGCGCAGACTGTGGCGGACTGCGAGCTGCTTGATGCTGGATGCGAGGGTGAGCCCTTCACGTGGGTTAGGGACAACCTCAAGGAGAGGCTCGACCGTGCTTTGATTTCTGAAGCGTGGTCGAAGGTGTTTGCGGTCACGACCGTCACGCACCTCACTCGATTTGGGTCTGACCATTCACCCCTCCTCATTAGATGTCGTTTTTCGAGCACTCCTCGCCGCGCTTCCTTTAGGTTCCAAAACATGTGGGTTCGCCACCACTCCTTCCACGACACTGTCAAGGATTCCTGGCTTCAGCCGACTGGGCTCTTCGGGATGCGCAATCTCGAGGCGAAGCTCGGCAGACTGCGGCGTCGGTTGAGACAGTGGAACTGAGATGTTTTTGGAAACCTTCACCACCGCCTCTCTGCGGCTCAGAGTGCGCATGCGTCGGCTGAGCGGGCCTATGACCTGGATCCCACTCCGGAGAATAGGACCGCCATGCACCGCTGCCACGCCGAGTATCAGCTCCGTCTCCTTATGGAGGAGGACTTCTGGAAGCAGAAGGCGGCCGTTCGCTGGGTGGCCGAGGGCGAGCGGAA